>JARHVA010001269.1:750000-810000 GCA_037957365.1 Torreya grandis
TCGGGTCTGGGATAAAATAGTTCGCAGTTCCACTATTATTATAGACAAATCGAGAATATGGAGGTCTATTCAAAATCATGAGGACCCTTAGTAATAAATTTCTTATCCTAACTATACTCAAGGGGCCTTGACATTTAAAATTCCCAAAACTAGCTTTTAGGTCTATGACTATGTATAGAATTTTGGTTAGGCCTAATAACTCTTAGCTATGATTGTCTCTATTCATCTTTCCATATTTAAATCACATATAATTTTTATGTTATCACTATGAGAGTTATTTAAATTTATTCATTCCATCCTAAACTTTTATCAACTTTCCAAATCTACAGTCTCCATTTGCTTAGGCTAGTTTGAGTATGAGTCAACATGTAGGTAGTAATTAGGGAAACTAAGAAGTTTCTATAAGTGATGATGCATGTTTTAATAGTTTAATTAATAAATTTAGTTCCTTTTGAGGTAAATAGGGTCATATCACACTTTGATTTATCCATTTCTTCCTTCAAACCATGTTATGAGCCCTTTATCATTAATACACTAGGTGTCACTTATCAATTGTAGTGTTCCATGTTTGTTTTGGCCTAATGACACTGTAGTTCAATGGGTATTTCCATTAGAAAATTGAATAATGGGAAACCTCACTCACCATAATATTATCTTGACTTAAAAACATCCTCTCATGTTCAGATGTTACCTCTAGGCCTAGGCTTACTTAGGCTTACTTAGATCTCATAGACTTTCACCAACAGATAACATTGTGTGGAGAAAAAATTCTTTTCAAAGAATTTAAGGTAAAACAAATTTTTGTGACCTTTCTTATACTTGACTAACTATATGTTTTAAATTAGCTCTCACAACCAATGTCTAGTCTATTTTAAATGTCTCATTCCTAATGTTGTTACTTTAAGAATCTTCTCACAACCTTGAAACTCCTTGTTCCATCAATATGATTGTTCAAAGCTTATTTCTAACTAGTTGTAGGTGACAGTCATAAGAAGGTATGACTGTGTATGTAGTATTACTATATTCTAAGCCTTCCCTTATGAACATTGAGTATCTCAATGGTTTTATATTGTTTTTGATGATATCTTGAGATCTTATGAGTGTTTTAAGATTCCAAAGTCATCAACATCCATATCTAAGCACTCATACATAGTCTTGTAGGTGATTGTCTACTTATATGTGAATTCAATCTTCAACTTCATTTGGTTTTAGATGCTTTGATATTTACATTGGTCCATTTAATTTTACTTATACCATCACCATGATCTAAGAGGTTGAAAACAAGTGCATTACCTTGGATCTAAAGCTACTCATTGGAGAAGGAACTCTAAATCTATCAAACAATGTTATACAGACCATGATGGTGTTCATTTTATAGGAAAAGAGAATGAACCTGCCCATCTTCCATGGTAACACATTATAAACTAGTTAAAGACAATAGGAAAAGAGTGAACATGTTATGAAATTTTACATATACCACTTGGTTCATTAAGATCAATAAAAAAAGTGTAATCAAATGAGAAAACTAAGATGTTGGGGTTGTAGAGGTAGTTTGGAGGTGATAATAATCTTAGTGATTATTTATATATTATAAACTATCAATCTTGAAACCATATACATTAAATGGAAGGTCATAGTTAATACTAACATTCCCCAAGTTCACTCACTCCAAATCTTCTTCTCCTATCCGTACCAAATGAAAATTGCTAAACCTTCTTGACCTATCCAAGGAAGTGATAGGAGAGAGAAACTAGTTTTTGACAATTTTGGATTTTTTGAAACCACTTGAGCCTATAAATTACATTTTGGAATCTCAATACACCTTCTTTAATTCTTTACACGTGCCAAATGAGTCATTCAATTCATATAACTACCTGAAACTGACCTTTTTCAGATGATATACTTTCTTTTACGTTGAACCTACAACTTTTCAATTTCAAAACTATCCTTTAACATTATATTATATTAATTACATTATATTTTTTCTTGACATATTTTTCATTTTGTGTAAAACCATACAACTCCCTATCTTGACCCAAATTATGGTATAAAAGGACATTGAGAAGAATAGATAAATGTGACAAAGGTTAAAACATAATTAGTGACCCTGTAACTATGACTTAAACTCATTTAGGACCTTGGTGAACATTTTAAACCTATAATAAATCTATGAAAAGTTTTAATATGTAGGGGGTGACTAAATTTGACCTAGGGTAAAATTTGGTCAACATTTTGGTGATCTTTGGTGGTAACATGTGTGCTATGCTAATGACTAGTTGCCTTATCCTATCCTTAGGCAATGGATTCACCAATAAAATATAATTGACATTGATATGCCTATGAAAATACAAAAAACTCACACCAAAACACAACAAGAAAAAAGCACACAAAAAAAGACACCAAGACACGCTTTCTCTCTCGAAGCACTTAAGGAAAACACACAAGAAAATCAAAGGAAAACACACACCTATCCTAATATATAAAAGACCTCAAATAATTTGAGGTGAAGGACAACTCTTCATTTCTTCAATCTGGTTAAGAAATAATGCTTCTAGAATTATTGTTACTCCATTGAAATAAACCATTATAGAATGAGTGTTTGTCAATGAAAACTTACTTATGGATGCAATAAAATGGCCTACCATTTTTGCAAATTTTATTGACTGAAAATGTATTACTTGTAACTCTAATTAACACTCCATCTATCTCTCTAAGTGGCTTGTTTGAGCTTGCATCTTTCTTGAACTTTGTCATGTTCACTTGGCACTCCTCAGTTTGATCATAGGGAATCATCAAAGCTTTCTCAACTTCAAATGACTTTTAATCATGATATGTATATTGTTTGGATTCATCAAGGTTGTCTTATTATTCACCAAACACTTACTTGTCTATCAAATTTTTTTATTGCTTGGTATAGACCTCATGCTCTTCCTTGTGCTCATTATATACATGATTGACCTCATCATTAAGTTTGTATTCTTTTTGAAGAGTTACATATCTGCTTACCACCTCACACTCTTGCACTATGGCTTTGAATTATTTCCACATATCATCTACCTTTTCTTGAGGTTTAAGCTCATGAGTATTATCTTCTTTGAAAAATAGAACTAAATGCTCACCATGACTATCATGATTTGATACGGATGGGATATAGCATCATCATCTATTTGAAAAAGGTAGTTTACCCATGAAAATTATTCTAGAGTGTCATTGTAATTTTAGTCAAGATTTATATCACATTCTTCATGGAGGATGTATGTACCAAGACTAATTTCTTCAAATCTATAATTATTAGTTCCTCATTCATCAAGATACAAGTCAGCTATGTCATCAAGAAGAGTTAGATGTTCTTGATCATTAGGATGATCTTCTTCATCAAGGTTATTATAATTCATGTTAGATGTATAAATCACATATGGATCTACATGAAAACTATAAAGAGGTTCATATTTGATTGACACCTTAGCACCATACCTAGTCCTATAGAAATATAGGACCAATCTAAAGTAAAGTATCCTCTAATATTAGCATTAAAATCTCTTGAAAAATAAAAGGAAAAGTGGGATGACAAATCAACAACCACAACTTCTTGAATAATATTGAAAGTACAAGAAACATGGATAAAAAATTACAAACCTTTTATTATGCCAATTGTCTTGGTAGTTAACCCATCTAGTTGTAGTACTCCTTTAGAATGAGGCTCATACTTCAAATTCAATTTATCAGCTACTTACTTGGGCATGACACAAGTAGTTTCTATTCTATCAATCAAACATTTGTGAACCAAATAATCTCCAATTATGATAGAGAGATAGAATGGAGGTTTGTCTACTTATTTAACCTTGTTTGGCTGTCCCTCACTAGTATTCAATGTGCACGTCAAGTTTGCCTCTTTCCTACTAGGATGTTTGGTTTCCAAACTAAGTATAGACAACTCTTCTTGGAGTAGGTATACTTGTCTAGGTATTGAAGGTGTATCCTACATTGAAACATTCAAATGAGCCTTCTTCATTTCCTCTATAATGTTAGTGAAAGAGACACTAACCTTAGCTTGTCTACTAGTAGGAATGGTGTTAATTATACCTTGATAATTATGAGTTATTTGATCTTATTATTCATTTGGGACTACATTAGATATACCTACCCTTTCATATGTTTGATCATTCATTGATGAACCATTATCAATCCCTTAAACCTCTTCAATTGCCTTTCTCTTTGGCCTTGTGTTTGCAGGTATAGGATTTGAATATTTTCTTAATTGCCCTTGGTAATTCATAGAACATGAGTCATCTTTATAAAAATTAACCAAATTAATCCCCTCTTTATCACTATTTACAATGTTCTCTCTTCTATTAGGTACCTCAGCTTGAGTCATGGCAGGCATTATTCCTAAATTTGTTATGAAAGCTTGATCGAAGGACTCATTGGCATAGGTGGATAGATCATGAGATTGATCTCCTAAAGGATGACGATCATGCTCTTAAACAAGTTTATTTTGAGTATAAACTAACAATTTTTATGTAGAGGGAGCATTGGGATTATAAACATTATAGGATTTTGATTGAACTAATTATCCTTGACCTTGAGGATGACCTTAAAATGGTGGTATATTGCCTTGATATTTAGGGTATGATTGATTATGTTGATATTGGATTTGAAAAGGTCTCACTTTTTTTTGTTGTATGATCCTCTTGAGATATAAAATATCTTTCTCAAGATCCCTCATTCTTTTTGTCTCATTGGGTTTGCTTGGTTGACTAGGGGTATAAGATTTATGTTTTGGTGTAGGAATTGGAGCAATAGTAGGTGTAGGGGTTTTCAAATAAGGGAATAGATGCAAAAGAGTTATTGGGACAATATTCCTATCCTTAATCAAAAAAAAATCATCCCTAATGTCCACTTCATATGTATTAGGGCATGAGTTACCTCCCATAGATTATATCATCATAGAAATTTCACTATCAAAAGATTTAAGATAATAAAGGAAAGCATGATGCATAGTAAGTCTTACCAAGATTGGGATCCTATCCCATGTCTTATAAAATCTTGTGTTGAAGTCTTGAATAACTTTTTGAAGTGATCTCATTATGTTGTTCAACTACTTAGTGAATGATAATTTGTCACTCTTTTCTTCAAATCTTCTCCTCAAAGCATCTCCCAACTCATCCCATGTGGTGATAGATTCAGGGACCAATGTACCATACCAATCAAGATATTTCCCTTTGAAAGAGATAACCAACAACCTAATTTCTATGTTATCCTCAATGATGTGATGTATGTTACAGAAGTTATCACTATTTTTAGTATGCTCAATAGGGGTACTAGTAGTCTCACCCATGTATGATGGAACACTTTTGAGGTCATATATGGGTATGCCATCATAATGCAAAAGTATTAGAAGACTATATACATTAAAGGCAAAAAAAGGTAGATTCCTTGCCATGATAGTTTTAGGATTATGTAAGCTTGGACCAACCAAGAACTTTCTTAAAGGTTTATGATCAAGATATGATATTTTTGGGTAAGGATGGGTGTTAATAAATCTTTTTGATTTGTATTAATAATTAGGAAGATCTTGGAATTCAAAAGGAATTCCTTTATAAATAGATATTATGTTTACTATAAGGACTAATTAGTGTAATATTCTACCACCAAGAGTCAATTATTGGAGTCATTACATACTACAAGTAGTGGAATATTATATCCTCTTATTATCAATACTAGCATCCACCTTGTATAACCTTCTTGGATTTCATGTCCCACTAGGTGTGCAAAATTATGATAGCCAAAATTTTCACCTTAGAGAAGTCAGTCAGACCTTCTCAAATTTTGGATAACATGAAACTATCTCTATATATAGACAAGTTGTCATAAGAGATAGATCTCTAGATTATGGGCTAGCTCCCTTGATGTGATTATTTAACCTCACACACTACACTAGACTAATCACTTGTTGGGGTAAAAAGGGAAGAAAGCAACATAAAAGTAATCAAGACTAATGGAGGTGATACACCAAATATATCTCCATAAATATACTTGTATTTGTTCAAAGAATACAGACTACTAAAACTAATTTCAACTCAAGGTTCTTATAACATAAGTGTTTTTACATGGAGGCAGAATATCGTGCATTTCTAAAGGTGGGTGACTAGGATGTCTGATATTAGACACTAATAATCTAGTTCACACTTAAAAATACACTTAACAAACATATACACTTCATGAGACCTATTATAATAAATGTATTACTCACATAATACATACAAGAGTAGAATGGAAGCAAGGAGAAACAATCAACACTTGTCACCTAAATAAACTATTTGGCATACTTAGAAAATAATTACAGAGACTAAACCAACTTGAGAAAACTTTATTTAAAGGAAAAACAATATGTTAAATCCAGAAGGGCTTAGCCATACCAATTATGGATTCTTTACAATGCCAAAATAGCTTCAATATATAGAACAATGGAAGGAGAGAAAGAAAGAGTGACATTAAATAGTCACCATGCCAAGTGTTAAGTATTGAAAACTAGTTACAATGTAGTAGAAAGAGTTGTAAAATAGGTCATGAAGTCCTCTTGGACAAGTTTCTATTTGAATTACAATATTCTCCTAAATTTGGCATAGGGAGGCTCCATTATCTTTATTGAAACTACCTTTATTGATGAGGAGTCCACTTATATATTTAAAACTATCATATAATTCATTAACACATATTCCCTAACTTGATAATGTATAAAAAAAAATTAAGTTAATTATATACCCCTCAACTGATGACTTTCTCTTTACCACTTGTCATTCACTTCTTTATAGTCACTCACTAGCCTTCTAGGCATAAACTCTCACACTTGTCACTTAGGTGACTTGCACACACTCAAAAAGATTCATTTTATAGATGTGATACACATAATATAAACTTATTTATCTTCTATTCTATCATGTATACCTCAAAATAACTCCAAACAACACTTCTTATCTTCAACTTGGAATCTACCCTCGTTCTCATTGTTTTGTCCAATATTATCTGTAATATTCAACTTAGCATAGGATTTTTTATGCATCACTAAGATGTGAATAGGGTTTTAAGAGTTGATAATACATCTTCGTACACCTTTCACAATGGATTTCACTTATCAATTCCCTTCTGGACCTTCAAATCACTTTAAATCTTACAAAAAACATAGAATTGGCTTGTTTGTACAAGTGATGGTATGGTGGTAGGGAGCCTTGGATAGTTCCAAGTAGGTAAAAATAACTTCTCAGGCCACTTGACCCTTTCTGGATTGATTTCTCATTATATATTTCTCATTGGGATCTTATGAGGGTTAAAAGTCATTTAGGTTGTTAACATTGATTCATAAAGGTTAATCCATTAACCCTCAAACCATTTCCACTAAGTTTGAGTACAAGACTCTCCTCAAGAACCCATAAGTTCTTTAAATCCCATGGATATTTCCATATATATATGAGTGAAATAAGTTAGTTCTCAAATTTTAACCATGCATTTTGGACACCCTGCTATAAATTGAGGCCAAAATTGACCAATTTGAGTATTTTCTACATACCACTGAGTCTAATAAAATCTCCACTCCCCCATGAAATATCTCAAATTTCATTTGGAAGATCATATGGCCATATGAATTACATTAGACATATGATGGTTTATGCCCAGTTCTTAGGCTTAATAGGCATAGATTATGTTTCTGAGCATGTGACCACCTTTGAGTGTTCCTAGTGGCTACAGGTGTTTCTCAACATTTGTTCATCTCTAATTTAACCCTACACATCTTCCCATAATGCCTTAAGACTCTCCATTTCATCCTTTCACCATGGATGCACTAGTTTTGTAGTTACATTATTTGTGGAGTGCTTTGAAATGAGATAAAATAGTGGGCACTTCTTGTTTGACCCCTTTCTTTCCTGAGTATAGATCTGTAGAAACTCAATAGACACCTCAGTATAAGGAAATAAACTAGAATGATTTATATTTTAGTACCTTTTACACCAATTGGAAGAATCAATCACATCTTATGCTAGCTGGCAGGTAGTTAATGGGCATCCAAATTTTTAGGGCATCTTCAAGAGTGGCTACACCTAGTGACTGCATTACAAAGGATGCAAGGTGAGGGAATCAATTGAATGATCAACAAAGGCTCTAGATTATCACATGGCATATGCTCTCCACCTTGGTAAGGAGATGTTCTTATGTACTATAAAATAGATCTCTAACAAGTGAGTATGAGATGCAATTTTAGTGTAGCTAAGATTTAAAGAAATGATCTTGCATATTTTAGTTTCCATTAGAACTAAGGTTTAACTTGGATGCCTTTCAAGATATGTTTGTATATTTCCATGCTCATTTATGATCCTTTGGGTTTTTAAGCATTTATAATTATGCACATAATCTATTTAAAAAAATATGGACTCTATTATGTACTTAGACTTTAAGTAATGAAGAAGAATGGTTGTAGTAATACATAGTGTTCTTCATTTGAATGTCTTTCACCTCATTATTGAATTGCACAATGAATGTAATAGTTTTAATGGTTGAATTTTGATATATGAAATTTATTTTTAAGCAAATTTTTAGTTTAGATCATCAATAGCATCCCTATGTTAGTCAATGACATCATTATGCTTTGTTGTAGTATCCTAAATATATAAAGAGTCATGCACCCAAGATTTGTTATCTTTTTTAAGAAGCGGCAAGCCTAAGATTGAACCCTTGAGTTAAAGTATCCCATGAACCCAACTAACATATCTATGATGCTAGACTTACTTCAATAATGACTTATGCCCTTATGACTAGAATGAGTTTGACTAAAATGAGTTCCCCAAGAAGGCTTACACATATAGATCACTAGATTTATCCTAGAAAAGGTTTGTGCCAACAAAGCCACTAGAGCCTTAGTTGAAATGACCAAGTATTATAGGTAATGAGTTACACCATGGCATAACTAGCCCAACATTGGCCCTAGTTCTTTCTCTATAATGCTTTAGTTGAGTGTATAAGGCTTACACCTTATGTGAATTTATGTCATCACAATTGAGTGATAAATGTTGAGCGCTATGAGAATAAACTAAGTTTGCACCTAATTATAATGAGTCTAGAACTAACTTGGACAACCTGATAAGTGATTGAAAACATAATTGATGAATTGGAAACCATAATTAATTAATTTTCTAAAACATTTTCATTCTATTGCCAGGACCCATGTTGAATTTTATTGACATAATGTTACAATAGAACAATGATCCGAATATCCCTTGAGAAGATTGAGCACTAGATACAATAGTTGGAAGACAAATTTACATGAAAGCATCCATCCTATAAAATACAAAAGCTAAGGAAGTAAGTCTAGAACAACATGTATGATGCTTTATATGAGGTCTTCTTTTGATAATTACCCGAGAATGTGTACCAATGGTTGGATGCCTATGCAACCCATAGAAGCTGAAGTTATGGATAATGCCTTGAGTAGATGAAAGAGCACTTAGAAAGGCTCAAAAAACTAGATGCCACTTGGACTAGATATATATACAAATGGTGGCAAGGAGTGATGAACATTTACATGCTTGAGTTTACTATTTCTACATACTCCTTGGAATAAGTGGAATATCAATTTTTGCATGAACCTAGAGGCACATTTATGAAAGTGTTTGACACAAAACTCAAGAAACTAAAGGTGGATTATGACTTTGAAACTGTGAAAATGTAAATCTAATGTCCTTTCATGTATGAGAAGTGCAATAGGGAAGAAGGGGATGTGTAGGTGAAGTAAAATGAAAGGCAATGAGTAGATTGACACCCAAGAGCTTAGGAGATAGAATTATAACAAGAGAAGGCACCTGATGATAGAATATCTAGAACTTGAAAGTGCTAAGAGAACATGTAGTGAGCAGGAAGGGCATGGGGAAGGATATATTTAATTAAAATAATGCTAATAGGAGAAAAATAATGAAGCCATAGATCGAGCTCAATAGTTGATAGGTTTAGAATGTATTAGGTCCATATAGAATTTGGTAACTAAAGATGCACCAGATGAACGTACCCATTTTAAACCTATAATGTAAGCTCATGTACTAGATCTCCTATGATAAGAAAGATGATTAATATCTAACCCTATTATTAATATATACTTTGACCATTTTATAGATTATGAGTATAATTTTGTGATTGAACAAGTTATTCCTTATGAGGATTTGAGTGAGGATACCTCTAGACCATTAGGTGTTAGCTTGATAACACAAAAAATGATTACAAGCATTCTCATTTAGCCAATGTTAACTATGAAGACTAGGCAAAAACCTAGAAGAAGTGTCCTAATGCCATAGGTGAGTAGTAAAGTGCCATCCTCATGTATGAAAATAGTAGTAACAATAGGATAAGACCCTAACCCAATGGCTAGAGGCATTGGAGGACCATCACCAAGATAAGTACTAGGGGGACAATTTCTTTAGATGCCATTTACCCCTATAGTAGATCTATTAAAAAATGGTCATGCATTTTATAGAGTATCATGGCATATGGGGAATCTCACAAAGCATATGCTAAAGTTTGAACTACAATGGCATGCTCGAGGCATAACCCAGTCAGAGTGTAAAGTAACCTATTTTGTGATAACTCTACTTGATCGCACCCATATTTGGTATAGGAAATTTGACCCTAACAAGGCTATGGTTGACTAAGATACCTTAAAGGAAGCATTCTTAAAGGAATTTGACATACCATAGTTTGAACCTAACCATGCTCAAGGAGATTAACCAAAGAATTTTAGAGAGCATATGATGCAAGGTTTAATAATCTACTTTCCATGTTTCTTATGATATTACTCCTCCCAGCATGCATAATGGTTTGTTGGATATTGTTAATACCATTCACAAGAGCACTTTTCATGAACACATTCATAGACTCTCATGAAGTGCTTGAATTCATACTCAGATCCAAGGTAGTCAAGAGCGCTGACACTAGGATTAGCCCATTTATGGAAGCATAGATCACATCCATGGCTAGTAAAATCCAAAATCCTATCATTATTTATCTTAGATTCTCAAAATGGATTATGGTGCATCAACTGTGAGACAGAAGGCCATAATAGGAATAACTTCCCTCAAAGGAATGTATGCACATTACTTCTAATATGTGAGGTTTTTTACGAGGTGAATGATTTCATAACTCCCCTTTATTGCAATGTGCCAATCAATTTAACATAACCATCTAATATCAATTGTGTGATGCTTAAAATCATACCACTATTGACTATCATGTGATATATGGTATGTGCAAGAACATGGAAAGAGGTGCACAATGGGCCATAGTAGTAGCCAAAGGTCAAGTTAATCAAGGCAATGAGGGCTATGGCCAATAGTTTTAGGCTATGGAATACAAAAAAGTGCCAAAGGATGAGGTGGAGGATGTAATAGAGGAAGTTTCCCACTGCGCTCATGCTACAAGTATATCTTGATAGAGAATTATTAGTGTGACTACCCTACACATCCAACATGTGGGTATACTCAAGGAACAAATAACATCTAAGAATTCCCCAACTTATATAATAAATTAACCTAAGGTATTTTTGGCACATATAAAGTCACAAGAATGATTAGGGATGAGCCAAAAATGGAGAAGTGGACTACAAAGGTCCAACCAACCTACATAGAGCCAATCAAATTGTAGATAACTACTTATAGTGGATTAACCACTAAGTTTCCAATTATACTAGTACCAAAGTTTTACCTATAATATGGGGTAAAATGTCATATTAAGCACATCACACATCTTGAACCCAAAATTATGCCTTACCCAGACCCTACATGCCATAAAGATGGTTTGTAGCAATCCATGAACATCATTCAAAACCTACAAGGGGAGATCTAATTGGCATGAGAGCTAGAGGCACAAATTGATTCCTCTCACAAGAAGAATGAAATCTAGGAGTTTAAAATACAAGAGATAACAAAGATCATGTGCCTCCTGTAGAAGGAACAAATGTTGCCCCTATTGAATAATTTTTTGTTAGAGTATGTAGGGCAAAAGATAGTTGAAGTTGTTGTGCCACACATGGATCAGGCATGTGAAGTAAGGCATACACAAAATGCAAAGTATGATCAAGAAATCCTTGTAAATGCCACCATTGATGGATGGTCTATATGTGAGGTCCTTGTGGACACAGGCACCGAGGTAAATATTTTGACCAAGAATGCATGAGAGAAGATGGGTAGGCCATCCTTGAGGCCTTCTCCCCATGTATTTATTATGGCCAACAAAACCCAAGTACAACCAATCATAATTCTAAAGAGTTCTATTGTAGATATCATGGGCACTGAGTTCTGCACTGACTTCAAGCTGATCAAGTTCGTAGAATGAGATAATTATCTAGCACTCCTAGAAATGCCATGGTGTTATGGAAATAACATAGATATGAGTTTCAAGAGGTACTATATGACCTTTGAAAATGTCAAGGAGAGGGTATTGATCCCACTCTCAAGTGACCAAGGACCCCTCTATATATAAAGTATTGATCTTGAGGATGAGATCAACCATATATATAACATCATGATGTAAGGCTCAAAACTCTTAACTCTAATAATCAAGGAGTGCTTTCTTGGGAAGATGGACAATCAACCTCTAACACCACCAACATTACTTATGACTAATGGGTTGAATAATATTGTGAAACCATTATTTAGAGGTTTCACTTAGTGTGCACGAAGGTGCAAAAACCTATGAAGACAAGATTGGTCCAGATTGATTGCACTTCAAAAATATAGGTCCCTTACACTAAGAAGAAGGGAAAGAGAGTATTTTTCTTAAGTAAAGGAAAACTTGTGGCACTCCTAAGATATGAGGGGGGAAATATTATGAAAGATTATGTTCTCAACCTCAAATCATGCATCCCAAATGAGATAGATATAATGGGTGCACTAGTGTATACTTTGAGGAGCACTGCTTCTCATTGGTGGGTAGTGCAAATTCCTAGCTTGACAACTTGGGAAAATGTGAAAGCTGACATATGCACTACATTTGAGAAAAGTAATGAGGACCTTAACATCTCTACATACTATGGAAATTTTGACCCTATAGTGTATGTGCACTTATGTGAAGAAACTTGGACTGTCTATAATGAGAATGCCTTAAGGAACCTATGGGTATATGCCTTCTATAGAACCTTGAAGATGTGGGTGTGAGCATGGTACATTTTCAACAAGACACACCATGAGATAAAAAAATGGGATGTACTTAAGGAGTGGTTTGTGAACACCTCCTTTTCTTCACAAAACTTGGCATTGATCGAGCCACTACAAGAAATTCGAAGGGCAGTATTTGAGGATACTACAATCTTGGAGAAGCACTTGAAATACATGTTTGGGGAAAATGACTTGGTTCTCTCAACATTATTTAAAGAGAAAACACTCAATAGTGACTTAAGTGAAGAAGAAGACATATGGAAGGCATGCAATTGGATAAACCTAACAAGCAAAAGGAAGCTCATGCACCATGTTGAGGATAGCGCTCAGGAGGAAGAAGACCCTACCCACCTTTACATAGAAACCACCGAGGGAAGTAGGGAAGTTGAGGACCCACATAAGGAAATGAATTAACCATACCACACACCTCTCAAAACTACCAAGGTAGACATTAGCTTTGATGGGGTACCAAACATAGATTCTCTGGGTGCATATTGATCTGACATAAACCTCATGCATATTATGTACCTCTTGAAAGAGTTTCAAGACTTGTTCCCTTGGAATTATCAATATATGAAAGGCAAAACCCATCCCTTGGGAAAATGAGTATAAATCTAGTTGATAGTACAAGACCTATCAAGAATCTCCCTTATAAAATGAATCCTAATCTTTGTGCTAAGGTTAAAATGGAGATCAATGGAATGTTGGTGGCAAGTGTAATTCACCCTATAAAAAAGTTTGAGTGGGTGAGGCCTATGGTTATTAGCATCAATAAATATGTGTGAATTAATGTCTACATCGACTATAGATTATTGAATTCCACCTACATCATTAACCCCTTCCAGACTCCATTCATCGATGAAGTCTTGGATGACAGCATAGACTATGAGATTTATGCCTTCACTTATGGGTTCTCCAAATACCATTAAGTCCATTTTTAAGAGGATGACAAGCCTGAAATAACCCTTATGAATAAATGGGTTTGTTTTACATATAATTTGATTCCCTTTGGACTCAATAATGCACCAAATGTGTTCTCCAGAGTGGTGATCACTACATTTAAGGACTTCATCCATAAGCTCCTCCAACTATACCTAGATGACTAGACTATGTATGGGCTTGTAAAGGACCATTATGATAACTTGTGTCTAATGTTTGAAAGGTGTATGAAGATACATATATCCTTGAACCTCAATAAGTGCATCTTCATGACACCCTTTAAAACCTTACTTGGCCATATCATCTATAAAGATGGTATGCTCATCGATCTTATGAAGATTGTAATAATCATTTAGCTCCAAACCCCCTTAATGTAGAAAGACATTTGTGACTTTTTTGGCCATTGTATATACTATAGTAAATTTATAAGGATCTATTCAGATATTAAAATGTTACTAGAGGAGCTCTTGTGCAAGGATGACCCATTCTATTAGGTCACAGTGTAAGAGGATGCCTTTGAAACTTTGAAGCTTAAATTGGCTAGCATTCTTATTTTAAAATTTCCCAACTAGATGACCCCATTCCACATCCATGTTGATACATCTAGATTTGTAATTGGTACCATTATGGCACAACAAGGCAAGTGCAAAATGGATAATCCCATCTCCTTTTCTAATAAAAATTTGATAAAGGTAGAGTAAAACTATACCACCATTGAATGTGAGGCATTGGCCATGGTCTATGCCTTATATAAATTTATTAAAATTTTTTTGGTGACCCCATTCATCTTATTCACCAATCATGAGGCACTTAAGTACCTTATGAATAAGCCCATTTTCCATAGGTGCATCTGTAGATGGATAGTTTTATTTCAATAATTATAGTTTTCAGTTATTGTGAAGCATAGAAATTAGAACTTGGGATGAGACCATTTGTCCCACCTCAACTCTAGCAATGAGGCAACACCTATTTAGGATGAAATTCCATATGTGAAAATTTATGGAGTCTATCATGCCCCTTGATTTTATGACGTCTATATCTACACCCCAAACTATGACAACCAATGAAAAGAAATAACTCATAGTTCATGTCACTCCCTTTTAACTCATTAGTGGGGAACTATACAAATTGGGCTAAGATGAATTCTTATTCTGATGTGTCTTAGAACATAAAAGAGACTCCATCTTAAAATAATCACATGAAGGGATAGTAGGATGCCATTGCACTGTATATGCTATGACATGCAAGGTGTTGCAGTCAGGATTATGGTGGCCAAGTCTATTTCAAGATGCAAAAGACTATGCCAAGGCATGTGACATCTACCAGTGCACAAAATATCCACCACTAATATTATATTCCCCTCATTCTCATTATTTTCTAGGAACCATTTGAAAAATGGTCCATTGATTTTGTTGGGCCGATTACTCCCATAGTAAGGCACATAAGCCCAAGATACATTCTAGTATCCACTAATTATTTAACCAAGTGGGCTGAGGTAACACTAATAAAATACTACATAGTCACTACAATCATGAGTTTTATATGGGATAACATCATAATTCACTATGGGTGTCTGCTTAGTTTGACTAATAACATAGGCACATACTTCATCAATGAAACTTTGTAGATCCTACTGACTGAATTTATGGTGGTACACCATAAGATAACTCCTTATCATCCACAAGTGAATAGCACTACCAAGGAATTTAACAAGATCCTAGGAATTTGCCTCACAAAGATATGTGACATTGGTTACAAATATTAGGATGATAGAGTATCAATAGTACTATGGGCATACTGCATAATATACAAGCACCTGAACAAGGATAAACCATTTCAACTAGTGTTTGGCATTGAGGTAGTTATACCAATGGAGTATATGGTGCCCTCTTTGCACATTACATGTATTGGTCATCTAGATGACCAAAAATCATTGAGCACAATATTAGAAGACTTGGATTTCTTAGATGAGATGCACACCCAAGTAAGATGGAGCCAATAAATAGAGAAGGTGCACCAAAAAATTTGGCATGACAAGTTTATTAAGTGAAAGGTACTTATTGAAGTAGCATTGGTCCTACTCTATGACTCTAAGTACCTCAAGCACATAGGCAAGCTATAAATTAGGTGGATGGGCCCTTATGCCATCCATAACATATTATAGACAGGGGCATATAAATTGTGTACGTTGTTAGGTGAAATATGCATGTAAATTATGCACACTGTCAAATGAAATGCTCCCTAGACATTTTAACAACAACCAACTAAAGCCTTTAGGAAATAAGATGGCACTTACACCATCAAAACATCAACTTCTGATCACAAGTTAGTTGTGTTATGCTGACAAGAATAAATTTTGGTACAAGTCAAACATTTCCTTATGTTTTGTGTTATTTTGTGTTGTGGTGGTGATGAGTGAATAAGCGAGGTACATTTAGGTGCATAAGAGAATTATTTTGGTGCTTCCATACATAAATCCAGTCAAATGAGTCAATAATGCATGATTTTTAAGCACTTGAGGGAAAACACCTAATTTTATGAGCACATGAATTTTTCCAAACTTGCACAAATATGAGTACCAAGTGACAAAGGGAGATGCATAGAGTACTACTACATAAGAGAAAGAAAGAAGGTGCACAAGATGTTCATATGCAAGAGATCAAGAGAGGATAAATAATCACTGGAGGACCAACACAAGGGATTTATATGGGGTGAGACATGCCAAAGCAGGAAACAAAAGCTAAAAAAATCAACCAATGAAATAGAAGCACGCTTGGTAGAAAGTAGAGCATTGAAATATGGAACTGAGGAGGCTGAATTATGCACATGTGAAGCGTTGTGCCCATATTACCATAAGGAAGGTGAAGGTCAAGCCAATTTTAATGAAGCATAGGAGGAAACTCATCTAGAAAAGGTGTAATCCACCTAATGGTAGGTGAGAAGTGATTGTTTGAAAACAGCTATCACTTCACAAAAAATACCATTTAGAGAATTTAATGAGGTGATGGTTGAGGCAAAAATATCCACACTGAATGCATAGGTGGTAGTGTATTTATATGTATTTCATGGGTTTAGCATATTTACACTAGAGAAGAAAAGGGAGGCTATGAAATAAGTCGACATGACCCAAGAGGATATTCAGAAGGTTGAGGCCAATAAAAAGCAAAAGATTGAGAAAAAGAAGGCCAATGAAGAAAAGGCCAAGAAAGAGAAGGAAGCAAATTAGGTTTCCATAGGTGTAAAACCAAGGATGGAGGAAAAAAAAGGCACATATTACCCCTACCACTGAATCAGACCAAACTACACAACATATGTATCCTAGTAGTGAAGGCATACCTAAAGAAAAGGAAGGACATGTTGGCACCTTGAAAGAAAAACAAACAAAGAGTGACAAGCAAACCCAACAAAAATAGAAGGCAGGTGAAGCTAGCACCAAGGGAACATACCTAGAGGTTATTGCTAAGGAACCCCAAGAAGAATAAGTAAACAAAGGGTACAAATTCAAAGAAGAACTCCTCCATGAATAAAAAGAAGCCTCTGAGGAAGGCATCAAAGAAAGTGGTAGCATCAATGAAGAGAAAGAAAAACAAATGGAGATGGCCATCACAGAAGAATAAGGCATAGAATTGAGCCTTAGAGAGAAAGTGCATAAAGGGTAAAAAGATGAATAGTTTTATATGATTAAATACATGTCCCCTAGACCACCACAACTAGGATGCCCTAACAACTTTCATTTGCATTTGACACCTACATGGATGAGCCTCACTTTTACCCACTGTAAAAGGCCATATTGGGAATAAAAGAATCTGAGCAAGGGCATGAATACCTTATCATAAATACCCATTCCATGAACCTAGTTAGGTTGATGATTGCACTCCTCTGGATGGAAATTTAATTTATGTAAAAGAACATCATCAATGATGTTAAGCAAAAGAAATGGAAGAAAATTACCATGGATACTGAAGAGGAAGTGTAGGTGATAAAGTTCAAACCATAATAGCTAGCCAAGCACATATAGATGATTGTTCCATCATTTTTATTCAATGTTGATACATCAAGCCTCTCATAGGTTGATAATATTGAAATTATGTCTGATGTAGGAAGAGGAAGAAGAAGAAGAACCATGCATCGTGTTTCAAAAAGAGCTAGATGCCAAACTCAAATAGGTAGAAAACCTATCTGCTAAACTCTAGGAAGGTATAGATGTATACAGTGCTATATTCATTAACTTTTCCAACCAAGCATCAGTCATAGATGTGTGCCTTAAGTAGGCAAAGGAGGAAAAGGAAGAGCTGATGATGAAAGTATATTATACAAATAGGGTCAAAAATGCATAGATCATGGGGAAGGTCAACACACTGAGAACCCAAATAAAGGACTAGGAGTATAACCTGGAGGAACTCTTATGTACCTTGTAAACTAAGGCTTGATATCAAGGAGCAATCCTGGATAAAGGAGTTATAAAGGCTAAGGAAAGGTTAGAGGCCTTTAGAAAAGAGTTAGATAAAACTAAAGTGCTCACACTTATCACCACATTCATAGAGATAGATAGTACCACAAAGGAAATCAAGATCTCTATCAAGGGCTTTAGGGACTTCAACACTAAGATAAGGGAGAGCACACTCAAGTTCTACACACCTAAGGCTTTGATAACCTAGTCTGAAGATGGACTAGTAATTTTGTATAGGTTAAATGTTGGGTCCCTTTCTCATCTAAGTATAGATCCATGCCAACATGATAGACACCTCAAAAAAAGGTAATCAACTAGAATGATTTCTATTTTGGTACCTTTCTCTCTAGTTGAAGGAATCAATGCACATCTTCTGCTAGTTGACAGGTGATTAACCAACACCCATATTTTTAGGGCATCTTCGAGAATGGATACACATGATGACACAATAAAAAGGACACAAGGTGAGGGAGTCAGCATAGTGATCAACAAAGGCTCTAGCTCAGCACCTGACATGTGTTCTCCACCCTAGCAAGGAGATGCTCATGTGTGCTATAAATTAGAGCTCAAACTAGTGAGTATGAGATGTGATTTTGATGTACCAAAACTCTAAAGAAATGATCTAGGATGGTTTAATCACCATTATCACTAAGGCTTAGCTCGGATGCCTTTCAATCTCTATTTGTATATGCCCATGCTTACTTGTGAACCTCTGGGCTATTAAGCATTTTGAATTATGCACATACTCTATTTTACGCAATATTTACTATGTTATGTATTTAAACTTTAATTAATGAAGAATAATGGTTGTAGTAATACATAGTGTTCTTTGTTTGAATGTCTTGCATCTCATTGTTGAATTACACAATGAATTTAATAGTTTTAATGGTTTAATATTAATATATGAATGTTATGTTTAAGTGGAGTTCTGGTTTAGAGCATTAATGGCATCCGTATATTGATTGATGACATCATCATGCTTTGTTGAAGTAACCTAAGTATAGAAAGAGTCATGATCCCAAGATTTGGTATCCTTGCCAAGAAGCATTGATCCTAAGATTGAACCCTTGAGTTAAATTATCCCCTAAACCCGACTAACATCTCCATGATGCTAAACTTACTTCAATAATGACTTGCACATTTATGAATAGAATGAGTTCCCAATGTAGGATTGCACCTATATATCACCATATTTATCCCAAAAAAGGATTGCATTAGTGAACCCACCAGAGCCTTAGTTGAAATGACTAAGTCTTATAAGTAATGAGTTGTTCCATAACATAACTAGCCCAACATAGGCCCTGCTCTCTATTATGCTTCAAGTGAGCACATAAGACTTATGACTTATGTGAATTGATGATAGAATAGTCATGTGATAAATTTTGAGTGATAAGGGCATATTCTAAGTTTGTGCCCAATTATAATGAGTACAGAACTAACTTGGACAACCAGATAAGCACCTGACTCCATAATTGATGAATTGAAAACCCCAATTAATTAATTAATTTTATACAACACTTCCACTATTAGTCTAGCCCAAATAAGACCATGGAAGTATAGTCCAACTCGTGAGGACCCTCTGTACTAAATTTCAAACCCTGATTATACCCATAGGGGCCTTAACATTTCAAAATTCCAAAACTAGCTTTTAGGTCTATAACTATGTGCAAGATTTTGGTTGGGCCTAAGAATTCTTATCTTTGACTATCTCTATTCATCTTTCCATTTGGAAATAAAATTAAAGTGTGATGTTATCACTATGATATTAATTTCAATGTGGTCATTATTTCTTACACCTTTGTCAACCTTCCAAACTTGAATTTTCCATTTGCTTAGGATAGTCTGAGTATGAGTCAAATTGTAGGTGGAAACTAGGGAAACCAAGAGAATTATATAGGTGATAATACATGTTTGACTATTTTAATTCAATCTTTTGGTTCCTTTTGAGGTCACTATGATCATATCACACTTGAATGTATCCATTTCTGCCTTGAAATCATGTTATTCTCCCTTTACCATTAATACACTAGGTATCACTTGCCAGTTGCAATGCTCCATGTTCATTTTGGCCTAATGGCACTGTAGTTCACTAGGTATTTCTAGTATAAACTTGTCTGAGTTTAAATCTCACTCACCATCATCATCTTTTGACTTGAAAACCTCCTCTCATGTTCAGATGCTCCCTCTAGGCCTAGACTACAAGAATGAAACTGTTAGGCTTACCTAAATCTCATAGACTTTCCCCAATAGATAACCTTGTGTGGATCAAAATCTCTTTTCAGAGAAGTTAAGGTAAACACCCATTTTAGAACCTTTCTTAAACTTGACTCACTATAGGCCTTCAATTGGCTCTCATAACCAATCTCCAATCTCTTTTAATGGCTCAGTCCTACCATTGTTATCTTGATAATATTATCACAACTTTGAAACCCCTTTCTCCATCAATATAGTTGTTCAAAGCTTATTTCCAACTATCTGTATGTGATAGTCATAACAAGGTCTAATTGTGTATATAGTTTGATTGAATTCTAGGCCTTCCCTTACTAAAATTAAGTATCTCAATGGTTCTATAATGTTATTGATGATATCTTGAGATCTTATGAGTGTTTTAAAGTTTGAAACTCATCAACGTCCTTGTCTAAACACTCCTACATGGTCCTATGGGTGAATGTCTACTTCTATGTGAGTTTAATCTTCAACTTCACATGCTTTCATATGCTTTGAGATTTCCATTGGTCCATTGAATCCTGCTTATACTATCACTGTGGTATGAGAGGTTGAAAAGAAGTTCATTACCTTTGATTTAAAGCTACTCACAGGAGAAGGAACTCTGAAACTATTAAAAACTATTCTACAATCTATGATGTTGTTCATTAGCACAAGAGAATGACCCTGCCTATCTTTCATGGTCACACATTCCAAACTAGTTCAAAACAACATGAAAATGATGAACATGCTCTATAAGTCTACATACACCACTTGGTTCATGCAGATCAATCACCAAAGTGCAATCATATAAGAAAATGGAGATGTTAGGGTTATATATGCAGTTTAGAGGTGTTAACAATCTTAGTGATTATTCATACAGTAAAAACCATCAATATTGAAACCATGACCATGAAATGAAAGGTTATAAGTACTACTAACATCCCCCAAGTACACCCATTCTAACTCTTGTTCTCCTATCCATACCAAATGAATACCGTCGACACTTCTTGACCTAAGGGAGTGATAGGAGAAAGAAACTTATTTTTGACAAATTTAGATCTGTTGAATCAACCTAAGACTGGAAATGATCTTTGGGGATCTCAAGACACCTTACTTAATCCTTCACACATGCCAGATGAGTCATCCAATTCGTACAACTACGTGAAACTAGCCTTTTTTCAGATGATCTCCTTTCTTTTACATTGAACCTACAACTTTTTAGTTTTAAAACTATTCTCTGACATTATTTGATAGGAAGTACATTATTTTCTTCTTGACACATTTATCCTTTTGTGTAAAACCATATAAATCCTTAGCTTGACACAAATGGTGGTATAAAAAGACATTGTGAAGAATAAATAAATGTGACAAAGGTTAAAACATGTTTAGTGGCCCTCAAACTATGAATTAACCTCATGTAGGACCTTGGTGAACATTTCAAACCTAGAAGGATTCTATGAAAAGTTTGAATATGCAGGGGTTTGACCAAATTTGACCTAGGATAAAATTTGGTCAACAATTACCCCCCATGAAAATTGCCAACAATCATATGGATCTATTGTGAGGAGAAAGATCACCCAACAAGGTTTCTTATAGACTAAGGCCAATGCATAGTGCAACAATAAATACATAGGTACACAAATTTTATAATAAAGACTTGATCAGAGATAGTTTGAGGCCATTGGTAGTTATAATTATGTTAATAGAAAAAAAGAGAGAAGAATGGTGACTGTCTAAACATTAAAAATAAATACTAAGATCAACATTAGGTAAAGGATTATGTTACCAATGAAGGCTTATTTTTGAAAATTGTTTGAACATATACAAATACTTTAGCATAATATATTTATAGAGTAGGTATCAACAAATATGAATAAGAGAAGGTGATGAATGGAAAACTACATTTTAAACAAATGATGGATTTTATTCAAGTCACTAATTATGCTATTTAGGTTGACAAATGCTCTGAGTGATTTCATGAGGCTCATGGATGAGGTGATAGAGATGTTCATAGGTAAATTTATAGTTATTTATTTAAAATATGTTTTGATTTTAAGTTATTCCAGTGAAAAACACTTTAAAAGCAACCAAGGTTGGTCTTGGATAAGTTGAAAGAAGATAAATTTATAATTAATTTGACTAAATGTAACTTAATGAAAGATGATATTGTGAATTTGGTATTTTTGGTCTCAATAAATGGATTTAAAATGGACAATGAAAAACCTAAAACAATTTTGGAGTGATGTTTAACAAAAAAAATATGTTTGATGCTAGGATTTTTCATTAATTTTAAAGTATATATATATAAAGTTTATTATAAAATATAATGACATATTTGCATAAATCACTTTATGAAATGATATATAAATAATTAACATTAAGTAATTTGAGAAGAGAAAAGTTTTCAAATTTTGAAGAAAATAACAAAATAACTATTGTCGGTGTTGCTTAATTTTGGAAAGGTATTCTAGTTAAAATGTGATGCATGTGGAATAACCATTGAAATGGTGATATGTTAAGAAGATAAGCCAATATCATAATTTAGAGAGTATTAAATGAGGAACCTATTATATACTCTATTAGTGATCAAGAGTTTTATGTAA
This sequence comes from Torreya grandis, assembly GCA_037957365.1. Classification (NCBI taxonomy): domain Eukaryota; kingdom Viridiplantae; phylum Streptophyta; class Pinopsida; order Cupressales; family Taxaceae; genus Torreya; species Torreya grandis. The sequence continues at coordinate 773,391 of JARHVA010001269.1, forward strand.
TAATTTAAAATCTTATGAAGTGGTAGCTTTATTTGGTGCTAAAGGAATTCATTATTTATATAGATCATCAGGGCTTACAATTTATCCTTATACATTATAAATATTTAAGACACATAAAATCATAAGCATATGAAATAGGCGAGTTATTTTTTGGAAATATCCCTTTGTATTAAAATATTAAAGTGGGAAATCTAATAAGGTTGTGGATTCCTTAAGATAGCTAACCATTGTGAATGAGCTTATACCTAAATATGTTGGTTTTAAGTCAATGAAAGGATTAAATGAATATGATAAGTATTTTTCAAGATGATTGGGAATCAAATCCCTCAAAAATGGGAAAAACACCATGGTTGGAATACAACATTATGGATGGATTGATTTTAAATAGAAAAGGTCATGCATTTCACCAGGATTTATACGGGAAAAACTATTAAAAAGAAACAAGCAGTGCCATGAATGGACACTTTGGATATGACAAAAAATTAGGGTAGCCAAACTAACCAATACAATTTTCCATAATTGAATGTAGATGTAACAAAATTTGTGCAAAGATGTTGAGTTTTTAATCTTGTGTAAGGAAAAAGCAAGAATATAGGTTCATATGAACTAATACCTATTACATATAATTCATATAATGCAATGAGCATTGATTTGATTATTTGACTACTACGAACACAATAAAGTAATAAATCTATTTTTGTTGTTGTTGATAAATTTTAAAAAATTGTAGATTTTATAGTTTGTAAGAAGACTAGTGATACCACAAATATAATTAATTTTTTTTCAAATAAAGTTTGAAATATCATGGAATACTAGTGAGTATTATATTAGATAGGGACATTGAATTTATTGGGAATTTTTTAGAAATATTTGATAGAAATTGAACACAATATTATATTTTATAACAATATATCACCCTCAAATGAATGGGCCAAAAACATTAGTGTATCACAATTTTGGTATTTTTATAAGATGCTTATTTAAAAACAAGCTCAATCAATGGGATTTGATGTTCGCACAATCTAAAATTGATTAAAATAATTCAACTAATCAAAATATAAGTTTAAGCCATTATCAAATTATGTATGGTAGCAGTGTAATTTATGTGAATTAATACGTACAACGTAGTTCAGTATAATTATTGAAGGTGAAGAATGTGCAAAAATGATACATTATATAAATTTGGAGGTTAAAATGATATTAGAGGAGAGTGACCCAAAATATAAGGAACATGTCTACTAAAAATGAAGAAAATATAAATTTAAAGTTGGGGAATTAGTTGTAGCTCATTTAAGGGAAAGAGATATTTCTAAAAGGAAATTATAACAAGATTAAATGTTAAAAAAAATTAGGACATAATTTATTCCAATTAGATAAACCTCACATTTGATAATTGGTGTGGATACCAGCGCCAGACACATCAGGAGGTCGGGGTCTCTAATTGAAGATCCCATACCACATTTGACTAGTGTGGCAAACAAGGAATTTTGACTGGACCAGAAGCCAGCGTAGGTTATGGGCCCAAGTCATAAGGAACCCTCACAATCCCTAAGGGAGCAGCGATCAATTTTAACTGGATCGAGAACCCAAATCTCCACAACCAATTTTGAGTGGATCGGGAACTAGCAGAAAAAGAGCCTATAACGCATTTGAATGGTGTGGTAACTGCCTAGTTTTGGATGGCCCAAAAGCCATTCTAGGTTAAAATAAGGTCTAGGTCTTGGGATATCATTAGGTTCCCCAGAGGATCAGTAAATGATTTACGCTAGATCGAGAACTACCCTAGACACAAAAGGAGGTCGAGGGCTCCATTCTAGAACCAATGTAGGATAAAAACCCTGCAAAATCTCCAATGGGACCCAAGAAAACATATGTTAGTTTGAAATGGATCGGAGTACATTATGGGCTAGAAAAAGCAAGAGGCCCAAATCTCTGAAGATCACAAGTATTAGTGGACTGATTTGATTGAATCAGAGGTCAACATAGACAAAAGAGGTGGAGACCCTCGTCTCAGAAACGATTTTAACTAGATCGAGAACCAACCTGGACAAAAAAAGAGGTCTAGGTCTCAAACATCCACCAGATTTAAATGGAGTGGGAGGTACATGTCTCTGAAATGAGCTAGCAAGGTCACCAACAACCATCAGAGCATTTTCACTGGATCATGGACCAATGTGGAGCCAACTAGAGATCCATGTCTTAACCATAGACAAAACCTTTCGGAATCTGGTTCAAACAAAACACTAGAAAATAAAACACAAGAACCTTACTAATCACAAGGGTTGAGTACAGGACCTTGACTTAGAATAAACTAAAGATTTCTTAGGTCTAGACCCACTTGAGCACAGAGGGAGGCCAGCAAAGCCCTCTCCCTTGAAGACCAAAACAGGGTTATCCAAATACAAAACATCCCTCAGGGATTTGAAACAACCCCCGAAGTCCATCTGCAGATAAAGTTTCTGAATAGCCACCCAATTCATTTTGGTCATTGTTTCACCAGCAAAACAAGGACCAACTGAATGAGGCAACACGAATAATTCTTAGAAGTGAAGCAAAACCTTTCCACGCGGCAGAGCATAAACTGGCATAACCAATGTCTAGAGTTTTTAACGTCAATCACAGGTCTAGAGAAACAATTGAACATCTTGCATTTGGCAGGTCATGGAGTGAAGTAGGCTCTGGTAGATCATGTCCAGAAGCCGCCTTCTGCTGTAGCTAAAGAAGAACACGATTCCACCCTTTGAGGAACCAAATCAGATCGTCCAGCCGCTTGTACTAGTGTCAGGCGCTGTGAAGCAAGGCAAAACACAACTTCTATTTCCTTCAAGCATTTCTGTCTGCCCATTTTTCCCATTAGGAAGAGATTCCGGCTTAGCGAGCTTTGAATCTGACACAACCGACCATGGTTGACCACGATTCCCAGTACCACAGGTTACCTTCAAGGTTTGCAGGGAGTGGAAGGCAAAAGGCGTCCTTTCAACAGATTGATTTTGCTCAAAGACTAGCCAGAAATGTTGGTTCTGGAAGACCCGGAGAGACGAGTTCCATTGGCTGTCCAGCACCTGGTCCCAAGTGACTCAAACCAAGTGTTCCTCCTCCTCCGCAATCTCCCTTTCAAATACCCATTCAACTCTTGAAGAGATCGGGTTAAGGAGAATCCGCAGAACAAAAAACTCCAAAGCTTACAGAGCAGGCGGCCTCTTCGGAGTGAAATAGGCTGAGATCATCCAAAGAAAATCATCCACAGTCATCAAATCTGCTCTTAGTACCCCTGATTTTGCAACAGAGTACCAAGGAAATCTTAAAAAGCCAGTTAGAAGGGAGAGACTCCCATTCTAGGAAAGAACACTTACATGGCCACGATGGCCCCCAAAACTGCCTCCTGAGTCGGGAGTCCATGCAAAACATTCTCCTGAACAGATTCCACGACTGGCATGCCAAAACCGGTCCTACATAGGAACAGGGGAGCTGAAGGCAGTTTCCCGGAGACATACGCCAACTGCTTAACCCAAGAATGGACAACCGCATCAGATCCTTTCCCAAGAGCAGACCGAATCCATGCATGCTGCTCCTCTCTGGATCTCGATCATCCTTGTCTCCATCATCTCCCTGGAGACTATCTCGCCCCAAGCCGAATTCAAATTTCCGCCGGTTTCCTCCGCTCTCCTCCGCCATTTAAAATTTTTGGACATAATTTGCTTTTAGAAATTTATTATCCACATATTATGAAATTTAATATCCAAATGAAGTAGATATCTATACATTTTTTAAAAACATACAAAAATGTGGTAGGCCAAATAGATAAGGAAGATCAGTAATCAGTTATTCAAATGTTGATTGGAAAGAACATTCACTAGCCAATAAAAACAAATAGATAGAGAAATTATAGATACATCGATTGGTAAAATGAAGAGGTAGAGAGTATTAAAATTATTTAGTAAAGTGGAAAAATAGATAGGTTGAATATGCACATTTTATGAGTGCATTTATATTTTCAAGCATTGCAGATCTTTTGACATAATCGTAAGTTAAGGATCAAGAGTCTATGATAAATGTTATTTACCTTCAATGTATATTGTTGAAACATCCAAGATAATCTTGAATTACTTTAAAATATATATTTTAATTTATATATTTTTTTTTAATAAATAATTTTAAATAATATTTTAATTTTATAAAATAAATTATTCACACTTGAGTTTCACATAGATCACAAGTTACAATGGTCACATTTTGTATTCGAATATTTAAGTTTCAATAATTGATAACCACACCATATCTCCCTAAGTTCTTCATTATAGCAATAATCAAAATTAAGTTCACTAAGTCTCAATGCTTGGTAGTTGTCACATCAACATGCACATGCTCTATTTATTCGTAGTTCGCATTGATCATCGTCTCCATGTAAATTGAAGAATGTTCATACGCTTATGCATTTATGATGCCCTCACATTTAAACATCAACAAGTAAAAGTGACTATGACAAAGTCTTGTAATTCTATGATGATAAGTGATGTCTCTCAAATTTTATTTCATATTCAAAGGGTCATAGGCCTCATTTCTTTCGTAGAGAGCACTTAGGTACTTCTATGAATCAAAGATCTTGGAATTGTGAAAAAAGTGACAATTATAGTTTAATTATATGTCACAAGTAATAGTAGCATCTTATAAGGAGTTGTAGTTGTAATAAAATAAAGGGACTTTTTCTTTTTTTTTCAGTTTTTTGGGCAGTTAATGTGTTGAAATTGTTTTCATGGGTTCATGATGAAAATGAAAATTAATAGGAACTATTTGGAGTATGCCATACAAATAATCTAAAATCATGCCATGTGTTACAATTTTATGAAACTATGGCCATAATTAAAGTGAGACACAAAAAAATAAAGTGACATAGGGATCTTTAAGTGTTCACAATGTTTACATGATGGCATCAAATTTAGAATTTTTGGTACCAAGAGGAATCTATGGAAGAGAGATTTAATAAGGTTATAATTATGAAACAAATTATTAATTTATATGTTTATTGTCACCCAAAAATCTTATGGGTAAATCGAGAAAACACAAAATGCTAAAAGGTAAGGGTAAATAAATAAAAAAAGATTTCATGCAAAATGTTCAATAAGATTTTTTTAGGATAAATAGAGAGGGGATCAAACGTTGAAACGATGATGATGAGTATACGTATTGAAGAATTTATTCAATATTACGGGGCCACTTGAAAATATTCAAACAAAAGGAGAGATTTTAGTAGAAGAAGAAGAGCCTTAATCATAAAAATGTAATAAGTGATTTAATTATAAATTTATTAATTATGAATGTAATGTTGTCTCCAATTTAATCTATAAAAAAGGTCTTATCTTTATTTATGTTTTATGTGTGTTTGATTGTGTATTTAATTGAGAAGTAAGGTAGCCATCAACTTGATTATTTATATCCCTGCCTTTACAATATTTTATATACACATTATCATTTAAGATGAACTTCATGAGTATCTAAGAATATTTGGTACATCTCACTTATGCATAATGCCTTTGATAAAATTTTCATGTTTGTATTAAGTGTATTTCAAGGTTGACAAGGAACTAAAATATGTCTTTTGAGGTGAATTTATAGGTAGGGTATTGTTGGAGGAAATTATAACCATATATGGGGACGTAATATAAGGGGAAAATTGTGTTACAGGTAACAACCTACCAAGCTTGAAATTCGTGTAGGCCCGTGACTAAGTGTTAATTGAGGGTGGACTAATTCATTATGAAATCATTTATGATTGACATCAATATTTATTTCATGTACCCTTTATATTAATTGATATTGGATCACAATAAAATAGATTTTGATTATAGTTAATAAACATTCATTATGATGATTTTGCTTATATCTCTTCATACCATAGAATTACATTCATGATTTTGGTTTATGTGAATGAAATAAGGGTTCTATTTGTGTTCAATTATTATTATATTTTAATGATGGTGTAGGAACATAAATTAACATTTACGTTAAAACGATGCACTTGTGACCACTCCTTTACACACTTAGTTTTGGACCTATCTTAGGTCAATTTTGATCACTTTTGACAATGTTGTGCATAGAAGACTCGCTCTTATAAGCTAATTGATCATGTCATAATGAACTTATCCATAATTTTATTAGATGCAACTATCATCTAGACCCTTATCATCATTTTTTGTTCCCATTGGACAATAATCCCCTATTAGACAAGAGTGTCGCACTCTGTTGTCTAATCCCCCTCTCTTGTCCTCCCACCAAATAATGAATAATTTTTAGTATTCCAAGTTACAAAAATCTTGGCTTATGTCTCTAATAATACCCATTCAAATGAATTTCAAAGATATAACTATATAGACACATTTTAAACCATTTTACGTAAAAGAGGCTTCCACACTAAAAATCATCAAAATTCTAATTACACATTGAGAGTAATTTACCTATTTTTTTCCAATTCTAAATACATACAACCCTAGTAGCCTATATGTAAAATCTGAATACATATCAAAGGTCACGAGTCATGGTTAAGGAAATTAATGACACTAGTGTTGCACCAACATCTAGCACTTTGAATCAATTATTCATACATGATTGTAGGATGGGAAAACTACATAATGTTTGATCCCTCTTTAGAGTATTGGTATGTAGGCAGTGCTCATCACATGGGGTGTTAAGGTCACACCATTCTTTAATAACTGACTCATTTTTATCCCATTTATTTTCATTGGTATTCACATTTTAAGGAGCTAGTGCTTTGAAGGAAAAAAATTCATACAATGGTCTATGTAGTTAGTCAGAATTTACCACATGGAACTCATAATGTATAGATGAAGGAAAATAGATCAATAAATCCTTGTTGAAGTAATACAAATGCAATGGTATGTTGGATATAGATATGATGTTGAATAACAAATACATGGATAAATAACCACAACATGGATGTAAGTGGGAAATCCTCGTAGAGGTAAAAACCCCATGGTAATGATCTCTACAAGTTATGAGCCTATGCCTACTCTCCTACTTCCTAGACACTAATGTCTAGGATAGATAGTAGTGTTGATGTAACTATCATGCCCCAATATAAGCATATAGTTCACTAAATTCATTAAATTTGAAAACAAAACATATTATAATGGTCAGACTAAGTCATTTAACATGATTTATCTCCTGATAAGATTGGTATAAATACAATATCAACCCCCATTCATTCCTCACATAGAAAATACAAAAGAGACCCAAGCCTTTATCATGAATCACTATATCAAGTGCTCACTTGATTAAATCTTCCCTATTTTAACACTAGTAATAGGTACAACACATCTACAGGTCTGAAGTACTAAAGGAGCAGTCTTAAGGTCATATTTTCTAAGTTACAATATAGGTCACTATTGTAATTGATTTACAAACATTACATAATTTATAAACAAGACAACACATAAGTGATAACAATGTGAATCTAATCCCCTCTTATGGATTATTGGATATGTAGGGAATTTTATTTGATAGTAGGGTCATTGTAGGTTAACTCAACACCATGTGTCTACCAACCTATTTTTCCCCAAGGTCACATTGAAGTTTGAAAGCTAGGATTTTGCCTTTTCACTATGAGTGATAGTCCATGATCTAGATATGAATGAACTAGGGTGAAGGCAAAGTGAAATCTATAAGTATCTAGGTGGTCACATCCTATTTTAGATGATATTTTATAATGGACACTATCATTGAAACCAAATAGTAGCGTCAATGCAACCATCCCAGAATGATGTAATTTTTTAAAGAGCTTGAGGCACCAAATATAGAATATTATGATCCTATAAAATTTAATTTGACCATTATTCTAGGGATGGTAAGCTAAACTGAAGATCAAGGTAGCACCCAATTTTTTCTAAACTATTCTCTAGAATTTCCTTATAAATTTAATATCCATGTTATACACAATACTTCTAGGAAGCCCATGTAATATTACTACCACTTTGAAGAACAAGTATATAATATTGATGGAATCACTTATTTAGTTAAAATTTATGAAGTGTGTCATTTAGAAAACCTATAAAACACAATAAATATAGAGTCATTACCTCTTTATATCCTTGACAACCCAAGTACAAAATCCATGCTTATAAAATCCCATGGCCTATTTAGAATAGGCAGTGGCTGATATAGGCCAACATTTTGACTTTCCCTTTAGAATGTTATCAAATTATCCATCTCTCCATAAACATATCCACATAAAATTTCATCCTTACACAATAGTAATGTACACTCAATTGAGAAATTGTCTTTGTTTGACCAAAATGCCCTGCTAAGCTACCACTATGTTTTGTATTTAACAAATTTTCTCTCATGGATACTCTAGGTATGCATAAATGGATGCCTCTGAACAATATTCCTTCTTGTATTATATAGTTCATCCATAGATTATTATATATGCTTACATGATTCTCACAAGCTTCATAGGCCTCCTTGAAATTAGTGTCTTGCTTATACAAGTCTTTCAATGATTCAAAACCTAAAACATTCACTTGAGACTCATGCATAATCAAATTTCTTATAATTAATGCATATGTTACCTTATTATCTTGCCCAATCTTATTATTGTGAACAAAATGAAATATTTAAAAAAAGTTAATCCATTTCATATGACTTTGACTCAATTTAGTTTGAGTATTAATGAATTACAAGGCATGGTTATATATATAAAGCACCAACTCTTTATGCAATAGGTAGTGCCTCCATTTATTAAAGGTTTGGGCAATGGTATAAAACTCCTAATCAAATGTTTAGTTTCTATTCATTACTTCATTGATATTATCACTGAAATAATAAATTGGATTTCCATCTTGGCTCAAAATAGATGCTTTTATAAGCCCACTAACATCACATCCTACTTGGAAAATATTATTAAAGCTAAGTAAAGATGGAATAAATTAATCTATGATATTTTGATTTAAAAGATGATAAATTTTCTTAGCTGACTCTTTCTAATGAAATTCATTTTTTTCATTTGATGGTTTCAACTATTAGAGCACAAATTCCACTATAGTTCCTAATGAACTTTCTATAAAAGCTATCCAAACCATGAAATATCCTTACCTAAAATACACACCTTGGAGTAGGCAATTCTATTATTTATTTGACCTTATATTTGTCCATATTCAATCCATATTTGGAAATGATAAATCCCAAATAAATTAACTGTGTCTACATGAAGGTACACTTCTTGAGATTGAATAACAATTTCTATTCTTGAAACATGTTTAAGACCATTCTGATATGCTTAATGTGATCCTCTTTTGAATTAATATGAATCAGGATATCATCTAATTAAACAATGATAAATTTACCTATAAAATACTTAACACCTTATTCATGATCTTCATAAAGGAACTTTGAGTGTTGGTCAACCCAAATGACATCACAAGCCATTCATATGTCTATCATTGGTCTTGATGGCTTTATTAAAATCATCTCCCTCTCTAATTATGATATAATGTTAGCCACTCTTCATGTCTATCTTTGAAAAATACATTTCCCCACTCAAAAAATTAATGAGATCATCAATTATTAGTAATAGAGATTTGTACTTGATTGTGATATTGTTTATATCTCTAGAGTTTGTGCACATTCTCCATCCTCCAAATTTATTAGCTGATAGGAGTATTGGTACAACATATGGACTTAAACTTTCCCTAATAAGACCTTTGTCTAACATATCCTACGCTTTTATTTTTATCTTTTCTTTTTCTTCTAGTGTCATTCTGTAATATGCCTTGTTTAGTAGACTAACTTCTGAAATGAGGTCAATATGGTGGCTTATGCTTCTCATAAGTGGAAATTTATTAGGTAACTCATCCACTATATATCAACAAACTCATTTAGAACATTTAAAATCTCTAAGGGAAGATAAATGAGTTTGTGTTGTGATAAAATACTAGGCTTGACAACTAGTACACAACTTAATTTTTCTTCTTTGATAAGTCAAAAGAACTCTTTTCCACTTACTCTAGTAATAAATTAGTATTGTCTTCTATTGTTACATTTATTTTAGTGGATTCCAAGATGTATATCAAGATAATGGAAATATTTTTGATAGGCACGAGTCAAGAATGTACACAACACAATAAATACAAGAAAATGAAACTGCATACATAAAATATTGCATAAACAATATAGGGACCAAAACTAATCTTCAATAGAACATAGCTCACTAAGAAAGTTGTACATATAGGAGTGCATGAGTAACTCCCCCATGAAATGTGGTTAGAGATCCAATAATATAAGAGTAACTCCCATACATAAAATATTTGATCAAGGGAGTTACTTCCTATTCATTTGATCAAAATGTAACTCAAAGTACACCTAAGCAAGCTTATCCACAAAAGTAGGAAAACTCCAAGTGAGGGAAAAAATACTATAATAAATAAGTATGGGAAAAAATAAAATACCTACTCTAACACCTCCTATAAGAACAACTTAGGTGGACAAATGGGTCTTGATAACTAAGCCTAATTATGTACCCAATACAAAGCAATCTCCCATAAAGTAGAGAAAATGAGAAAACTTGTAGGAAAAAATACCCCCCAAAAGAGAGACACAAAATAAGTTAAAAGGCTAAAAGGCCCCTGCACCCCCCAAGATGATGTTGTTTCTGATGTAGACCACACATAAGAAGAGCTTATAGATGAATGAACTTATTCTTAGTTAACGGTTTGGTAAAGATATATACAACCTGCTCTATAGACTCATAAAATTTCAAGTTGATGATCTAACCAGGAATAAGCTACCAAATAAAATACATGTGAATTCAAATGTGTTTGGTTAATTGGTGTTGAATTGGATTCCTACATATCTTAATGGTACTTTGGTTATCATAATAGATGATTATTGGTTGCCTAAAATAAATGCCAAACTTGGATAAAATCTCATGAAGTCAGATAGCCTCGATAAATGCATTAACAAACCCCATATATTTTGCCTCTATGGATTTTATAGAAATATTATTTTAATTATTTCTAGAACAACTGATAGCACCAAAACCCAAAGAAAATTTGTAACTTGAAGTAGACTTGTGATTCTGAGTATCATCAACCCAATTTGAATCTATAAACTAACCAGTTCAACCTCTATGCCAAATCTATACTAAATCTTAAATATATAATATCCCTAAATGTAGTGGAGTATTCACTTGTCTACTTTCCACTACACCTCATGTAGCTCCTGCCTGAATCATGAAATAATGCCTATTGTATATGAAATATCAGGCCTAGTAGGAGTTAGATAAATGAGGTTCCTAACAAGTTTTTGATATTGAGTGGAATCAAACAAAAGTGTAGAATAATTAGCCTCAAATTTGACTCAAGATAGATAGGGAGTCAGATATCTCTTACAATCAACCTTATGAAATCAAGCCAAAATATTGAGAGTATACTTGGGCTGTGCAAATGAAATCCCTGAATTAGACTGTGAAATATCAATGCTAAGGAATTAATTTAGAAGACCCAAGTTTATCATGTCAAATATATCATGTAGAGCTATATTCACTGCTTCAATAGATGATGAAGAAATCCCAATGAATAAAAGATCATTAACATAAATGACTAATATCAGTAAAGTGTCATCTTACCATGAAAAATATACATTTGGGTTTGAATGATACCTAGTGAAACCTGAAGTAATGAGGAAAGAATCCATCTTGGTGTACAAAGCCTAAGGGGCTTATTTGACATCATAGATGTATTTATTTCATTTATAAACTAAGGATGAATACTAGAAAAACCTAGTTGGTTTCTCCATGTAGATCTCTTTCTCAAGGTCTTCATGAAGAAAGTCACTCTTCACATCCATTTGGTGTACATTCCAACCATGTGTTGTATCTATAGCTAGTGTGAGTCAGATCGAAGTCATTTTTGAAATAGGTACAAAGGTATCTAAGTATTCAATGTTTACTAACTATGAAAAACCCTTAGCAACTAATCGTGCATTATACTAATTGAATGACACATTTTTTGTAAACTTGGTTGAACATATCCACCTACATTAAACCGTGTTCCTTTAATTAGGAAGTTAAGTCAAAACCCAAGTGTGATTTTTGATGAAGGAAGAATACTCTTCTTATATATCATTATCCACTCAGGTATGCCTAAAGATTCTTAAAATGTCTATGGATCTAAAAATGAACCAAAGAAAACATGTGGACCATTTTGATAATCTACCTGAGTATTTTTGTCATTTGTTGCATCCCCTATTCAATTCCCTATACTCTAAAGTGTCTGCCTAGCCCAAAGGGGCTCAAAGGGTGAGTCATGTGTTGACTCCTCATCCTCTTAAACATGACTTGAGGTAGATGTATAATACTCCCCATCACTACCATCACTATCATAACTAGAAGAAGAAGTCCTTGGCTCAGAAAGATGCTCTATATAATCTGAGTCAGAAGAAGAATCATCAAGTCTAAGTGAATCCAATTAAAGATAATAAGTGTTTAGTGTTGAGTCTTTGAGACTCTCTTGAAAGTGGGCCCTTATCTTTATGAACAACTCATCTATGGTTAGATGTATAAGGTGGTAACCCTTGATACCATCTATAAAACCTACAAATATGTAAGGCTTGAATTGAGGTTCCATAGCTTTGCATATCTTCTTTGGTATACATGCCATAACTAGAGATCCAAAAACCCTAAGTTGATCAACATCAGGTTTCCTTCCATGCCAAGATTTAAAAGGTGTTATGCCTTTCAAATCTTTGTGAGGAACCTTGTTTTAAATATAATAAGCATAATTAATGGATTTGGTCCAATACTGAAGTGCCAAGGACTTAGAGTGAATCATACAGCTAGACATATCTTTCAAGGACCTATTCTTGTGTTTTACAACTCTAGTCTGTTAAAGACTATAATTAACTATCCATAGAAAATTAATACCTTTTGTGGTGAAACATTTCTCAAATCTATTGTTGACATATTCAAATCCATTATCATTTCAAAGAACCTTGTTGGATTTCTCAGATTGTTTCTGAACAAGTGCCTTGAAGTCTTGAAAATATTCAAACATTTCAAACTTTTACTTAAGAAATTAGAACCATGTATATATTGATAAATCATCAATGAAAGTGAGAATATAATTATCCCTTGTAAAGTGTAAACTATGAAAAGGCACAAATACACCATTGTCCACTAACTCTAATGCCTGTGAAGCCCTTCAAGATTTGCCTTTGTCAAATTTTGCTTCGAGATGTTTTCCAAGAGAGAAAAGCTCAAAAGTCCCTTAGAGAATTAGAGTTGAGATATGTCTATGACCATGTGATTTTTGATAAGGTATTCAAGGTAGTGGTAGTTAAGGTGAAAAAATTGTTCATTTCACAATTTTCTAACTCTATCTAAATGAGTCATCAATGTTATCAGAGAAGAATTAGGTGAAAAATGTGAGAAAGTGTATAACTTGGGTTTGTGATCTACCCTACCCAATGTCACTGTAGAATCACTATGTAATTCCCTAATGATAACTAAATTTGATAAAAACTCAAGCCTCATGCCTTTTCTAATATGAGTGATTTGATACACTAATAGGAGATTGGTTGAAAGAGAAGGGCACTTATAACATTATTTAATGTTCATCCTTCCATTTTAACATACCCTGTCCTTGCAATAGGTACCAAAGTGTCATCATCTAAACTGATAGAATACATGCTATAAAGATATAAAGAATAAAAATAAACTATTGAATATCCCATGTGATGAGAAGCATCCAAGTCAATAACCCATGAAAATGTTGAAGTTGAAACTACTACAAGAGCCTTACCATTTTCTCTCTCTTTCCCCTTACCTGTTGCCTTGGTAGAATCTTGGGAAGATGAATGATTCTTGATATACTTAGGAAAAACTATGTTTTTATTCTCTAGGAGATGAATTAGGTGATATAATTTATTATTCATGCACTTGATTTCATCATGCCCATTTTTCTTATAGTAATCACACTTAACCTTCTTTTTCTTAGGTTTGCCATTAGAAGAGGAAGCTTCAATGTTGGTTTTAGTAGAGGTTGACTCTTTCTTTTTCTCTTGATCTTTATTATTATTCTTCTATTTATTTGAAGTATTTGCTTTCCCATTCCAAAAAAATAGGTATTTAGGTTTTGTGGACTTCAATGTGCCTATATAGATCAATTTATCTTGCTCTTTGGTTAAGTCAGCAATGAAATTATTTGAAGAGGCCATTTTCCATATAGTGTCCAAAGTAATTTTAGTGGCATGAAAAGTAGAAACAAAGATTAAATAGTCAAGACCTAGTTTAAAGAGTATAGAAAGAACAAGTTGGTCATCTTATTTATTTATCCCACATTCTTTCGACTGTAATTTCAAGCACTTGAACTTAGTGAAGAAATCCTAAAGGGTGTCAAAGTTGAAAGGACTTAGGAAAATGAGTTCATTCTTAAGCTCGTGACCTCTTATCACATCTTGATCCTCAAATAGTTTACCTAGAATGGTCCATACATTATGAGGTGATTTAGTAGGCTCTAAGTGAAATAATAGATTAGATACTGTAGAAAGACATAAAAGTCCATAGGCTTCATCACTATTGTTATACCACTTAATTATCTTTGTATATTTGATAGGTTTAGTTTCATCACCCATGGTTATCCTATACAAACCTTCACTCCTTAAAATTATTGTCATCTTGATTTTTCATTGGTGACAGTTAAAGGTAGTTACTAGGATGATTGAACTTGAATCCATTGGTTTAAAAATAAGTTGTAGTAGTAGTACAAGTTGAAGTTGTTTCATAAATGAAAGTGCAAGGAGAATTTGAAGAGTGACTCAAAAAAGAATAATACACCCACTTAAATTATGACATGTTGAACCCACACCCCCCCCCCCCCCCCCCCCCCCCCCCCCCCCCCGCCCGCCCCCCCGCCAAATGTTACAAATAGATGCTCAAAAAATGTCAAACTCAGTTGATAGTGTATTTTGAGCAATCAGTGTAATGAGTCAAATGATGAGATTTTGAAAATAAAAGAGGACATCAAACTCTGGGGATAATGCATCCAAGAAAGAAACTACAATGTGAGAAAGTGAGAAAATGGATAATACTTTATTTTTAAATGTTTCCCATAATATATTATTTTATTAAAAATAATAAAAAATCTCCACTAACACTGTTAAACCTGACTAATACTTTTATGCATTACTTGTGAATTAAAAGAAAAGTATCCTATTTAACCTTTTTTTAAATCAACCTATTCAAAAAAAGAATTTAATATGTTAAAAACATTAGGTCAAACATGAATACACTTAATTTATTTTGGAAGAAACTTTTGATTCTTTAAAATTGTAGCATTCTTGTTTTATATTTCTTGACAAACTCACAAGATTTTGGCATAGAGTGTTAGGACTTGTTCCAAAGTCTTAAATTAACTTAGGATTTTGGTATGTTTATTTAAATAATAAATGTAAACAAGGCATGCTTCTATTTATAAAGACACCCCGTAAATAAATTAACATATTTTTATTTTGGTTGGTTTTATATTTGTGTTAAATAATTAGAACTACCTTTCAAATGGAATTCCCATGGGAGTTGGTTAGTAAGTTAGTTGGTTTTTACCAGTATGTGGTGAAAACCTATAAATATATGTTTTTCAATGTAAAAGGGTTAACAGAATATTGGTACCCTTTTTATGTATTGTACTTTTCAAGATTAATAAAATTCTTGTGGACTTGCACTCAGTGGGCATAAGATTCAACCTAATTGGTTTATGTGATATCAATGGTATCATAGCTTGGTAATTGGGAGCATTGTGAATTCAAGTGAAAGCAACATGAGAAATTTATTCATGGGAACACAAAGAAGCCTCACATGAAATAAATTCTAGAAAATATCAATGGTCTAAGGTATGCCTTAGTAACTTTCATCTAAGGTTAATTTTTTTGAAAAATTATTAAAATATTTAAATCTTTTAAATATTTTACTTTGCTTCTGAGTAAATTTGCGTGGTAAAGTATGTGTTGTACAACCTTATGCCTAGAAAGATTTTCCTTCATGTTTCAAATGCTTTGATCTAGTTATAAATACTATAGTTGATCATTTATGAATTATAAACCTTTTTTCTACCAAATAAGCCATTTCTATGACTTTCCTCAAGCTAAAAACTTATGTGTTTAGATAGTACGGATGCAATTTGTTAAATAATTAAATCTAATCAAATTTTCATTGCTAAAACACCAAATCTAATATTCAAACCTTATGAGATGTTACCCATATTTTCTTTTTGAAAATTTCAAGCCATATTTGCACTTGTATAACCTCCTCAACAGCGTAACATTCAAAAATCAGTTTTAATTCATCAAATCTCTTTTTAAAAGTGTCAAATAGTTGTAAATATTGTATTGTATAGCATGGTATGGATTTGTATGACATGAGGGAGTTGAAAATAGGTTTCATATTTTTTATAGAATAGCCATGGCATTGGAAGGTTTGAAAAAATAATTTTTTATCATTATCTAAAGTTTCTAGCATAGTTTTTGAAAAGCATAGGATTTGTGGGTCTCGACAAAACAAAAAGTTGGATTTTACTTGGAAATATATTCTCAGATGAATTAATTACCATGCCCAAGATTTTTTTTAATTTTCATAAAGCAAAAAATTAGGTTCATATATAAATTTCTATTTCTATGACTTGTGAATGCTCTTAGAGCAATTAGGACTTATTTTGTGTAGAGCTTTGTAAGAAAGAGGTCAAGGGTTCAATCCTTTTTGAAAGAATATCATTTTTGGTATATGCACTTTAAAAGGGAATATATATTTTTTTGAAATATATTTTTTATTCTTTGCAAGTTGTAAAAAGCATATATATTGTAAAAGCTTAAAATAATGGTTGGAAAAATGCAATAGAAGTTTGTTTCTTTTGTTTTTGGTGAAATAATGGTGCTTTTTTGGTGAAATAAGGGTGTATTTTGGAAACATAAGTGTGTAATATTTTATTTATTAGTGGGTTAAGTGAAAAACTCATAAAAATCCTTGTGTTTTTTCTCTACATGGATGTTAAGTGAAAAATCCCATAGAAGAATTTTCTTGTGCAAAGTGTTATCAGTGAGTGTGTTATTTATTTCATTTATCACATTTTTTTGAATTGTGTTCAACTTAATTTTATTTGTTTAACTTGATTAATTTAAATATGACAATGATTCAAAATTTTATTTAAGATGGTGATAGATTAACAATTTCTAATTATTCAGATTATAAATGTTTGATGGAAGATTCATTAGTTTTTAACGAGCTATGAAATGTTGTAAAAAATTAAAATCCTACATTGCCTACAGGACAAGCCAAACTCGATGTTTTTAATATTCATGATTCTAAGGCCCTAACTTTAATCAAGTTTTTTTGTACTCAAGATAG
The DNA here is from genome assembly GCA_037957365.1 of Torreya grandis. NCBI lineage: Eukaryota > Viridiplantae > Streptophyta > Pinopsida > Cupressales > Taxaceae > Torreya > Torreya grandis. Next base: position 790,792 of record JARHVA010001269.1, read on the forward strand.
TTAAATACATATTGAAAATTCTCCTCATAGTTACACTGCATGGAAAATCTTATCTGATTTATATACAAAACCTAAGCATAAGAAGATAGACATTTATATGTAGTTGTTTACTTTATCATTATAGGAAGATGGGTATATGGGAGAATACATGTCTAAGTTGAATAATATATCTACTGCATACATTAATGTTGGCTTTGGATGATGATCTCATAGTTAATACTACATTGAAAGGACTACTTGGGTCTTATAGGAAATTTGTAGAAATGTTACATTTCTCTGACAATATCAAAAGAATCACCTTTGATAAATTGGTTGAGTTGCTTATTCAACATGACCTATCTATACCTAATAAATCTAAGAAAAATGAGGAAGCCAATGTTTTGGAGTCCAAGCCTAGTTCACCTTTGTCTGGTCAACAAAACAATAGAGGGAACAATTATAGAGGGGGTCAAGGTTATAGAGGAGGTAGATATCAAAACCGAGGTAGAGGTTATTCAAATAAATAATCTAGACATTCTCATTCAAATGAGACAAATGATAGAGGATGTGGTCACAACTCTTATAGAGGCAGAGTTCGAGGTAGATCAGACATTCAGTGTCATAGATGTGGGAAATTTGGTCACATTACCTCTTAGTGTAGGATTCCTTTTGATAAAATTTAGAGGCCACAAATAATGACTAATTCTAACTCTTCTCAATATGCTAACCATGATTATGATGAGTCTATTAATGTTGCTCATGAATTTGCATTCACTCCTTTAGGGAACATTGATTATATAGAATATGAGGCTAGAGGTGAACTCAACAGTGTATGGGTTTTAGATATAGGAGTAACCAAACACATGACATTTAGGAAATACTTATTTTAAGCTTTCAAAAAATCTTCTCTCTCTTTGGTATCCTTAAAATATAAGTCTTTGCATAATCTACAAAGTCTTGGGTCAATTCAGATTTTACTTCCTAATGGATCTATCAAATACTTGGAGAATGTTTGGTATGTTCTCACATTGCAAAAACATCTTCTTTACTTGGTAACTATTTGATATAAAGGTTATCAAATTATGCTTGAAAATGGGGTCATTTATATAAATTCAGTGAAGAATGGATACAAAACCATGTATATAGGATATGAGGATGGAAATTTGGTTAGATTGGATTGTAAAGTGCTTCCTCCCATAATGAAACTTGTGGTAATTATTGAAACATGTATAGGTACTATGTCTACATAATGGTTGTGTCATTTCCATTATGGACAATTGAATGTTCACTCTTTAGTGGACTTGTATAGATATGGTATGGTGAGTGGGTTTCCCACTTTTCATAAAGATAGTATTCTTTTTGAATCATGTGTTTTGGGAAAATCAAATCAAGAAAGATTTCCTATGAATTCTTCATGGTGAGATAAAAAATGTTAAGAGTTAGTTCATAGTGATGTATGTGACATGAATAAGTCATATATTGGAGGGTGTAGGTATTTTGTGTTGTTTATTAATGATTTTTCTAGGATGACTTGGGTGTTTTTATTGAAAAAAATTAGAAGTTTTCACTAAGTTTGTTGTTTAGTTACACTTAGTTGGAAAATAAATAGGTTCACACTTGAACACTTTTCGTTTAGATAATGGTTGTGAGTATACTTTTAATGAGTTTTTAGATTATTTTCAGGAACATGACATTCATCGACAATACAATAATGCTTAGACTTCATAGCAAAATGAAGTATTTGAATTAATGAATAGGAATTTAAAGGGCATAACATGATCTATGGTGCACTATAAATAGCTCGATGATAAGTTTTGGGCCAAAGCAATTAGTACCATAGTGTATTTGAGAAACAGGTACCCCATATCTACATTTTTGGGACAAACTCCATATGAGGCTTGGTATGGGTTTAAACCAAAAGTTAAACACTTGAAATTTTTTGGGTGCCTTTATTTTGCTTTAGTTCCCAATAAACATAGAACTAAATTGGAACCACAAAGTCAATAATGCATCTTTCTTAGATATTTTAAAAAGAAAAGGGGTATTATTTGCTTGCATAGGATACCTAGTGAGTCAAGATGTGGTACTTGATGAATTTAGTACTATAAACACTATAGAGATTGATTCTCAATTGGACAGGATGGATAGGAAAATTATAAAACATGATAAGGGATTGAATAATGAGGGCAATTCTTAGAGGTTGTGTTATATGACTAATATCCATTATATTTCCTCTCCTTCATCTACTAATACATAGGTTGATGACTTAGAAAATATTGAAAATTATCAAAGTCTTCCTTCAAATGGTGCACATGATGAGAATTCTGGTGTTCTTGATTTGAATAAGTATCCAAAATGTGCTCAAAGTACTTTTTATAGCTTGAAAGTAGATGAAGTTAGTTTTAAAAGTCCCAAGGGTTCTTGTAAATAGGTGAATTATGCAATAGGTGTTACTACTTCTTCCACTAAGCCATTTTATTTTAAGGAGACTACTATTGAACCAATTTGGTAACATGAATACAAATTGAGTATGATGCAATAATTAATAATAGTACTTAGGTTGCATTTGATCTTGATTCACATGTACAACTTGATCATGACTTGTGACACCCAAACCATAGGTATCTCCTACTCACTTCCACAACCTACTTACGCATGTTTTCACTATTTCCCAATCATCTAAAACCTTCTAGATTTAGCCCCTATTATCCTAGACACCTCTCCCAGGCATATATCTATCCCCCAAGGTCCATTTTCCCCTAGATAATAGTGCCATAGGTTAGACTATAGTGCTCAGACCTAGGGTGTCCACTTTCTATCATTTTTGTCCCAATCTACAATAGCCTCAAATGGCTAGATTTTATTGAATCCTTATCTTTTTATTTTTTAGCATAATATGAGTTCATCTAACCTAGGATCACTAGTTTCCTTATAAAATTCCATTCAAAGGTCATTTAGAAGGGTTGAAAATCATTCAAAGGGCACAAGATAGAAATACACTAAAGCACACTCAAAAAAATCTTCCTATTCTCTGCATATAACCAACTATTATTAGTTCAAGCCTATCCAAGCTCTCGCACCAGTCACACATCATCTCAAGATTTCCAAAATTTACATACACTTATAATACATAGATAAGATTACACAATACACATTCAAATTAGGAGAACTACATTATCCTTGATCACTCTTTAGAGTATTGGTATGTAGGTAGCGTGCCCACACATAGGGTGTCATCACATGTTTAGTGTATATTACACACTAACCCCTTTTTCAGTTGGATTCAAGATCATTTATCAAGCATGAAGAGGAATTAGGATCCTTAAATACAAAATCAATTACACACAAAGCTTCATGAACAATTAGGACTCGCTATTTTCGGTACAAGGAATCATGAAGTAGACAAATAAAACCCAAAAAGCTTAAAAATATTAGACACTAAGGACTAAAGTGCTAAAACTTAGACTATAGTGCTAGACCTCTAGATGCCCCATTTCCATTTCTCTTATCTAGGTAGAAAATAAACTTTTGGATCCTATTTTTGATAGTTTTCCTAGCTAGATCATTAATTTGTAGTCTCTGTCTCCACCTTCTCATCCTAAAATCAACTAAGTTTTACTCTTTATCCCCTTGTTTGATATTTATAGAAATCAATTAAGCACTTCTAGATTCAATAAATTAGTAGGTTAATTAAAGAACATTTATTTACTAATTTTCCTCTTAATCATGAGACCCCTTTACTATTTAATAAATTAGACCCAATAGTTTCCCAAATTTAGTAAAACATTTGGTGAACCTGACTTATATCAAAAATTTTCACAAAAACCCTAAAACCCTAGGGGTAATTATTTTTTATTTTTTTCAATATTTTTTTATTTTTCTTGAATTTGAAAATAAAGAAACTAAAAATTAATTGAAATATTTTCAATAATTCACTTAAACCCTAGTTTGCACATACTAGGTCCTATTTGCATACAAACACTTTCAAACCATTAGGAAAAATATATTGCTAATTTTAGAAATATTTTAATATTTTCCCTAAAATTTTCAAGCTCAAATCTACAAATTTATAGCAAAATTATCAAATTATTACATTAATTTTGAAAAAACTCATTTCAAATCCCTAGTTGCATCAACTAAATCCCAATAATTTTCAAGCAATATTCCACTTATTTTTTACAAATTTTGATTGAATATTAAAATTAGAAAATCACTTAAAATTTCAAAAATTCATAATAATTCTGGACAATTTATTTGTCTCAAAACCCTAGTTGCATCTACTAGGTTCCATTCAACCAAGAAATTTCTCATAATTTTTTGAATTTTATCTTGCATACTTATCTCAAAAAATAAATTTCAAATTCAAATGTTCATAATATCTTAGAAATAATATTTCTAAAAAATCCCTAGTTACATATACTAGTTCCTACTTTGATTTTTATAGTATTACCTTACATGTTTGGTAGCTTCATATCCTTTTTTGTGCAATTTCTAAACTACTATCTTATAATTTTGCATTTCTTATATCCAATACTTTCTAGTTTTAGCACACTACCTATTACAACTTATTACAAAACATTCAAACACATTTCAAATTGTTTTCCTACTTTAGCAATGGCCCAATACAATAGCTTTGATGAAACTAATAAAAGAGATCTTCAAGAACTCTTAACCAAACACATGGATATCCAAGATGACATGATTAGAATCCTCCAAGAGGAATAAAAAAAGGTAACCAATGGTCAGTCTTCTCAAAATATAGAGCCATCTATTACACATGACACTATGGGGGCAACTATGTCACAACAACCCCCTATAGTAGCCCAACCTTCTTCTATTCCACCAACTATAGCGAGTACATCCCTATCTCCTGATGTGGTACAACTTGTACAAGAGATTTGATCTCTTCAATCCAAGGTGCAACATCTTGAGCAAAATACCTCTAGATCTACATAGGCATTGGACTCATTCACTTTATTACATACACCTTTGGGATGACATATAGCTATTACACCCTTGTCACTTGGATTTGTACAACCTATGATTACTCTTTACTATGGCAAGGGTGATTCAGAGACACATTTGAGAGCCTTTCATGTAGCATGTTTGGATTATGTACCATATGACTAGTTATTAACTAAATTATTTCTAAGGAGACTTAAGGATTATGCATTACAATGGTTTTATAGTTTACCAAATTATTCAGTTAATACATTTAATCCTCTTGCCAACATGTTCCTAGCACATTTTATTATCAATATCGATGATAAGGTTTCATATGCCCAAATTACACAACAAAAATAGAAATCAAATGAGTCTATCATCGAGTATGTTCTCAAATACAAGACCATATTGGCTAAGATGACTAGCCCTATGGTAGATCAGGAGTTATAGTACCTATTCAAACATAGTCTTCTATCAGTTTTACATGAGACAATCATGTTCAAATGTTTCATTAAATTGTGTCACACTTTAAAAGAAAGAGAAATCAAACTCATTTTAATGGGAAAACTTAAGTACACAAGTGCACCAGATACAACTAATAAGATAAAAAACAAAGGCCCATATAAGGTCAAATTCAATGATAGTAAAGGACTAAATCAATAGATAGTTAATGTGGCATTAGAGCCCTCACAAAGAGTCACTTTATTAGCACCTCCTTGATGACCTTTTAAAAATCTTCCAATTCCTCTAGCTAGAGTTCTATAGTAGTTATTATAATGTAGCATCATATCTATTCCTCCTATCAAAAAAATTGATCCAGGAAAGCCTCTTCCATGGGGATATGACCATAACACATTTTATGACTATCACAAGGCACCAAGCCATACTACAAATATATGCATTAGTCTTAGGCATAAGATACAAGATTTAATTGATGTAAATAAAATTGACCTAGGCACTTCAGCTGAGCCTCCTCCAACTAAACCAATGTAGGATAAGTCACTCAAAATATTTTTAGATCCATTTCCACAACTTGGCAAGTCAGAAACATAGGACACATTAGGTGTACATCATGCATATCAGGCACATCCTCCACCAGTTACATAAGGGCACCAGTATCTAATTCACATCCATTGAGCCACATGATTGGTACTTTTCATTCTAGCATTCTAGTTTGGCCTTCCATCTCCTTTTTTGAGCAAAATATTATTGAGGATGAAATAGATTATCATGAACTCTTCATTAGAGTTTTTATTCATGGTCATCTCATTCATAGTGTTCTAATTGATAATGGATCCAGTGTTAACATGTGTACTATGATAGTACTACAACACTTGGGTTATACAAATCATGATATTACTCCAAAAAATACAATTATTAGTGGTTTTAGTGGACATAGTTAGACTATATTGGGTGAGATATTCATTCCTCTACATGTTGGTCCTACACACATGACCGCCTCATTTACTATAGTTCCTAGCGTGGGATTTTTATACATGTTATTTGGTAGACCTTGGATATAAAAACTCTAAATAGTTCTATCTATAGGACATCGATGCATGAAATTCATTCATGATAATCAGGTTATCATAGTTAATGGAGTTCCATACAAGTTACCATTTTTAGTTTTAGAGCCAGTTTTAGTTTCAGATCTAGTTTTAATTCCATTACTAGTTCTAGCTCTCCCACTAGTTTTTTCTCCAATTCAACATTAGACACAGATATGATATCCATCACTAATATAAAGGGTTCATACACCTCCACAAATTTATGATTATAGACATATTCTATCTATAATATTCATACCTAGAGTAGTTTTATTGAGATCTCATAGATCTATACATAGAGAACATGCTATGTGATTTTCTCCTACTTCTAGATGGGTCCCTAAGATCCCTAAAACTATATCCACTTCTTATAATTATAGAGGGTCCCCATAGTCAGTTTCTACTTTTAATATTTCAGAGCATTTACAACATATACAACTTTTAGAGCCACAGTCTCAACATTTCCATCATGCTTCATGATTACACACTTCTACTCTTTGATATAGGACACCATGATAGGGAGTCTCATATGAGACTCATTGGTTAGTATCATTTCATTTTAGTATTGATTGTACATAGTTTACTCTGCTTGATTGTACATAGCTCAAATATTTCAAAATACAAAAACAATATAATATTTCAAAAATATAAAAACATGTCAATTGTATGCATCATCTATGTTTTACATTGCTAACCATTATGATAGACTTACATTATGATGTTTGATGCTATTATTTATCAATTTATCTATATTAATAGGCTTCACTTGATCTTCTTTGAGTGTGTGTAGTGCATCTAGATCCTTGATTTCTTCACTTCACCCATTGAGGGGGCATCCTACTTCTACATTCCAACTACATATCAATACATTTACCCTCTGGGGGTATACTCTACATGACTACACCATCTAAGTTATATCAATATTACACTATACACTCTAGAAATCTTATCTTAGCATGTTCCTTACTTACTTACATAGATATCACATCAACATCCATTAGCATATATCACACTTTTATATTTCATAGCATATAAATTAGTCTTGTATTACATATCTTGTATACTCTTGATTTTTAATTTCCATAGTTAGATGCACATTTATATTTCTAGTACTTTACATGATTCCACTCTTTTCTTTGATTAGTTAGATGTGTTTGCATTTTCTAGTTCCTGTTTGCTTCTTGCTTGAGTTTTAGGGCATTTACCAATGTCCTTTATTCTTGTCTATTTGTGTGTGCCTTTGGACATTTGCCAATGTCCTTTTTGTGTGCCTTTCATGTGTTTTTGAACCTTGTGCCAATCTTTTCTTATTCCCATTATGAGTTTATGCAGAATTTTAACATGCCTTATATGCCTTGTGTGCTTATTTGGCCCTTTGGCCACCCTTTCATGTTTCTCGCTTCTTGCTTTATATGTTTATTACTTGATTTTTTATCTTTGTGTGCAATTCTATGATTCCAATCATGCATTTACCTTGCTTATTAGATGCCATGATGGACATCATGCTCCATCCATCCATGCCACTAACAACTAACATTTTGAATTCCAATTTAATCTTATGCAACATTGTTATATCTATCCAGGCATACCCTAATGGATCTAAAAATCTCTCTCTACAACTCTTGCTATATCTTGAGATAATATATATCAATGTTATGTCAAATGTTTTTGTAGATTAACACACTTTTAGGGCTTATTATTCTAAGGGTAGTCATTATAGGGTCTTCATTCCTACCCTTAGAAGAGGGGGTAATAAACATGGGTTTTGTCATAGAGATCAAAGCTCTTAATGGTCAAAAAATAAGTTTTAGAATAATATATTTTAGAATCCATAACTTAGTATAGGCAAACCAGACTTGATAGATAATGGAGAATCCAAATCAATCATCAGTTTTGTATTTGGACAATAGCACCAAAAATGGGACTACAATGCTATATCCTAAAGTGTTAAGTTTCTGGAACTATTGTCCAAACAATCAAATATTCATTTTTTACAAAATTAGGAAGAGAGGTGAGTTTAGTCATAGTTTTACCATTACAGTTCAGTTTATAAATTAATAGTTTTTAGTACTTATTTTATTCAAAAAATATAGATACAAGGGGCATCATGCATGGTATGAGGGTTTCCATTTTAAATTTAAACATGGCACTTGATACAACTTTCAGTTTAGAATCTATGTTCTAGACACCAATTATTGGGGGAAATGTGCGTGGCACATGGGCCTTCTCTATTTTTGAATTTGTTACATTTTTTTACACATTCTAAGTAGTTGCATGCCTTATTCCATCTGTAGGTGGTTGACATCAATTTCAAGTAGAATTTCATACAAGTTTGCTTTTCACGTACCCATGTTCCTAAATGGCTTCCTAAGCCTTGATTCTAGTTTTAGGTGGGGCTTCTATACAAGTCCAATCTCCATCTTTTGAAGTGGCCAATATTGGCCTAGTTTCTAGTTTACATTTGGCTATCCATGCCAACATTGTCAAATCATAGTGCATTCAGGGTTTCATGATCCATCTCATATGAGATTCATCTATACTAGTATTTTCTCATTCAGCTTCACATCATGATATAATGATGGAGCCAAAGTTATAGCTAACATTTGTATTCTTGAGCCACTTATTTAGAGGGATTAGACACATGGTCCAGACATCGATTAACACATGTATGATTAATTAATTTCACATAGTTGGTGATGATGGAGCCAAAGGGCCTACCTTTGCATTCTTGACCCAAATTCTAGGAGATTGAGCACTTAGCTCATTCATCAATATAAATCTTGGTTCAACATACTTCTATCATTACCCAGCACAACCCAACAATATAATAGGTTTTGTATTGGTTTGCATACTTTATGAGGTGTACTCATTCCTTTCTCTTCCTTTCTCTCTCTTTACCCAAATTTGTATGTTATTATTTTAGATATAGCATATCTATTAAGAATTGATCTATTTTCACTTTCCTTTTTGAAAAATTACATAATACAATGTGCTCTCACTATGCACAACCCAACATCACACAACTTCTTGGGCTTAGCCTCATAGGTAAGTTCAGGTATGTTTCTCTTTTTCTCCTTTATCCTAGTATTTTGCTTTTTAGCATACTTATAATAAGGGGGGGGGGGAAATGTAGCCATACTAAAATTATATTTTTAAAAATTTATCATGACTTGTGATAATCAAACCATAGGTCTCTCCTAATCACTTACACAACCCACTTAGGTATGTTTTCACTATTTCCTAGTCATTTGAAGCCTTCTAAATTCAGCCTTTGCTATCCCAAAATCCTCTCCTAGGCACAAATCAATCCCATAAAGTCCCTTTCCCTTAGACAATAGTGACATAGGTTTGAATACATCATTGGGACCCAACGTGTCCACTTTCTAGTGTTGTTGTCCCAATCCACAATAGCCTCAAATGGTTAGATTTTCCTGAATCCTTATCGTTTTCCTTATCAACATAATGAAAGTTCATCTAACCTAGGATCACTAGTTTCCCTATAAAATCCTATTCAAAGGTCATTTAGAAGGGTTGGAAATCATTCAAACGGTATAACGTAGAAATACACTAAAGCACACTCAAGCAAATCTTCCTATTTTCTACATGTAAATGACCACTATTATTTCCAGCCTATCCAATCTCCTACACAAGTCATGAGTCATCTCAAGATTACCTAAATTTTCATACACTTGCATTGCATACATAGGATTGCTTAATACACATTCAAATTAAGAGAACTACATTGGCCTTAATCCCTCTTTGGAGTACTGGTATATAGGCAGTGTGTCCACACATGGGGTGTGATCACACATTTAGTGCATATTATACACTAACCTTTTTCTATTTGGATTCAAGATCACCTATCAATAATGAAGAGGAACTAGGATCCTTCAAAATAAAATCAACTGCACACAGAGCTTCATGAATAACTAGGACTCAATATTTTAGGCACAAGGTCTCTCATAGTAGATGAATAAAAACTAGAAAGCTCAATAAACTCAGACACTAAGGAATACAATGCCAAAACTTGGACTTTAGTGCTGTACCTCTAGGTGTCCCATTTTTTGTGCTTTTATCTAGGTATAAAATAGACTTTTGGATCTTATTTTTGATAGTCTACCCAGCTAGCTCAGTAATTTACAATCTCTATCTCCTCCATCTCAACCTAGAATCAACTAAGTTTTACTCTCTATCCCCTTGTTCACTATTTTTAATAATCAATTAAGAAATTCTAAATTCAATAAATTAGTAGGTTAATTAAGGCACATTTATTTACTGATTTCCCCCTTAATCCATACCCCTTTACTATTTTGAAAATTAAACCCAATAGTTTCCCAAATTTAATAAAATAGGATGCAAATGGGTTTATAAGAATTAGTATAAATGAGATGGATCCATTGATAAACATAAGGCAAGACTTGTTGTAAAAGGATATGAATAACAAGAAGGTATTGACTATGAGGAAACATTTGGACCAACTACCAAATGACACACTATTCATATGGTACTTACTTTAGTAGCACATAATGGTTGGAAAGAAGATTAAATGGATGTTAAAAGTGATTTTTTGAATGGTGATTTACAAGAAGAAGTATGCATGAAACAACTTCAAGGTTTTGAGAAAGTGGGTGCAAAACACAAAGTGTGTAAATTGATAAAATCTTTGTATGGGCTTAAACATATACCTAGGGATTGGTATGAGAAAATGGATTCATACTTGAAGAAAAGTGGCTTTCAACATAGTGAATTTGATGACACTCTATTTCAAGTACATGGTAACAAATTGGTGATTATTGTTCTCTATATTGATGACTTGTTTATCATAGGTAATGATGAAAACCATAGCAAGTCTGTGAAGAAAGAATTAAGAGATGGGTTTAAGATAACATATATTGGATTTATTCACTACTATCTTGGCATAGAAGTAACATAGAAAGAGCATAGTATTTTCATTTCACAAACTAAGTCTATTTATGAGTTATTAAATAGGTTTGGCATGAGTGATTTCAAACTTACCCTCACTCCCATGGAAAGTAACTCGAAATTGTCTAAGGATGATGGTAGTGCCTTTTTTAATGGCACCAAATACAGACAGTTTGTGTGAGGTTTGATAAATTTGATGACTACTAGGCCTGATATATGATTTTTAGTTGGAATTTTGTCTAGGTTTATGCATGAGTCGAGATAAATTCATTTGCATACATCAAAAAGAGTATTTCATTACCTTTAGGTAATGAAAACATATGGCCTTGAGTACCACCGTAATAAGAACTTCAAACTTATTAGGTATTATGATGTAGTTTTGGTAGATGTGTGGATAACAGAGTATCTATAATAGGATACACTATACATATGGGTTCAAATGCCATTGATTAGTGTTTTAAATAAGATATGGTGGTAAATTCATCATTATAATTAGATTACCTTGCAACATGGGATGATTTTAGAGAAATTATTTACTTACGACACATTCTTGAAGATATTCTGATTTTTCAAATTACTCCTACATAGTTATACATTGATATTCTAATTTTTCAAAATTATATGTATTAAATATATCATGTATATCTCTCCTATCAAATTTCCAAGGTATACACAATAAGACATGGTAGACATCCATGGTATAACATCCCCACTAGGATCTACATAGAGTAACATGATTTTATTTTTATTATTATTTAATCAATGTATTCCTTCATTAGATTTCACCATGATAGTTTAATTAGTGATCCACATAAAACAATCTAAGAATATTAACTATAAAATAATTATGTGACATCTATCCATCACTGATCACTATCATCAGATGAAAAATAACATAACTGAATATAGAAAGTAATTACAAATTTTGAGTCACAACTGGTAAAAACATGCAACCACTATTGTCATGATATAATAAGTAAATAATTAAATCTCATTAAAATATTATCTCAATAGTAATAAATAAAATATAATATACAATATACAAGGATCCATGAATAAAGAGTTATTGAACTCTATTATCTATAGTAATCTCAAGTGTCATCTCCAAAGAAGTACTACTATGGGGAGGGAGAGCATCATCTAAGATATTTTTTACACCAACCACAGACCATTGATGCACCACATAATCTCTCATTATGGTATGGCCCTCCCTTCACATATGAGTAGATAGTGATGGCATAAGAATCTAGAGAGATAAGATAGTACCCATGTGTTGTATGATTTCTATGAATATGCAGTGTACCATAAATAAATCCATTCTAACATGATATTGCATAAATATGTAAATCATATATATGAAGTGACAATGTCTAAATAACATTACTTTCACCAAAAAATTTAATTGTTATTGATCTCTAGGATCAACCAAATTCATACACATCATTTAATCAAATTATCTTCATCCGAGATTGATGATGCTAATAAGCTAGTGAAGTTCATCTCACTATTTAGTACCATCAATACAATATTTGGTTAATATAAATATAAACAACAAATTCAAACACATTCTTTCCTACTAGCAATCATAAAACATTCTAAACATGGGAATAGTCAAACTACATACATTTAGTCTATCAAATGTATCAATGAATCTCCACAATATTATATTCACATAAAAAACATTTAAAAAATTACAGTCTATCAAAGGTATAATAAATGTTTAGACTATATAATCTAATTTTTATAAGTATATTCAAATACATTATACTCTATGACAATAAATAATATTCCAATCTATTATTTTCATGTGTACACTACTTAATTTTAATAACCAGTCATAATTAAGAAAGTCATAATTATCATGAAAACATAATCCTTCATTTAAATAACTTGTTGCATATTTAGGAGGTTGTATGCATATATAAATAGTTTTTTATTATTCAAGAATTTATAACTTATTTTTTACCATTCAAAAGATCTATAACTTATAGGCACAAATCATGATGCAATAATATATGCTATATATATTATCATTTATACATATTAATATACTCATAATATGTACTGCACACAAGTTTTCAATATTTTAAGTATATATACCAATAGTCATTTATAATTCTTATCAAATAATTTATAATATTTTAAAAATCATTAGATTTATGAATCATCAAGATATTAATAAAACTCAGTACTATAGTCAATAGTTCTTTTATATAAATATTTAGCTCTCATTATTTACTATTAGTTCTCAAAATAACAAAATCAACACCTAATTAAAATTCACCACATAAGGCATTCACATAGTGCCTTTATGTGTTTGTATCCTAAAATAGTCTATGTATATTATCTATATATATTGATACAGATTGGACTCTGTTGAACTGTTTTATATAAAACTATTGTGCTTTAGATACATTACTTAGTCTCTAGAGTTCAAACTAAATACCTCAACCCAAACATAACCAAAACATAGACTTATTCTCCACATATATTTATTCATAGTTTTGAAATTCAAAAAATACTCAATTCATTTATATCCACTATTCGAATAACTAATTATACCTATTTATATATCATCATAGTTTGATAATCAAATAATTGCAGTCTATATTATATATGAATTGTTGTTTTATCACCCTATATATATATATATATATATATATATATATATATATATATATATATATATATATATAAGATGATCTTATGCATATATAAATCAATAATCTTGTTTATATTTTCTACTCTTTATCATACTCGCATCACATTTGTATAATGCTATATATAATTTTATAAACTTGCATACTTGTATAAATACTCAATTATATATATATATATATATATATATATATATATATATATATATATATATATATATTTATTAGATGATCTTATGCATATATACATCAATAATCTTGTTTATATTTTCTACTCTTTATCATACTCGCATCACATTTGTATAATGCTATATATAATTTGATAAACTTGCATACTTGTATAAATACTCAATTATATATATATATATATATATATATATATATATATATATATATATATATATATATATATATATATATATATATATATCAATTTATTGATCACCTAACCAGATTGAATTCCACATAAAGCATAACAATATACTTAGACAAATGGTATAACACATAATCCTTATTCGATTATAATCACTATTGATATAACTATATTTCATAAATTATAATCATATTATATCATATGATATAACAACTTAGTGTATTTTTATTTCCTTTTATATGATAATGTAACATACCAGATTGAATTCCACATAAAGCATAACAATATACTTAGACAAATGGTATAACACATAATGCTTATTCGATTATAATCACTATTGATATAACTATATTTCATAAATTATAATCATATTATATCATATGATATAACAACTTAATGTATTTTTATTTCTTTTTATATGATAATGTAACATGAGTTATATATATATATATATATTTGTAATTTTTTTTAATCTCATCTAGTATATAATCCAGTTAAATAACATTATAATGGTATATTATACATGTATAATACACTAAAGTCCTTCATCTGCTAATACTTAGTTTTATACATATGGACTACGTTAAATACTCAAATTATACTTTTAAATATATCTTAAATACTCTTAGATTATACTCTCAGATAATTTAGAATCTATGTCACATGAGGTATTACACAATGATAAATCATAACTATAGTATAGAAAATACTCATATTCTAAGTTATAATATTAATACTTAGATCATGAAGAGTAATTATAATTATTTCTCCAAGCTACTAAATATTAATAATACTCTTTACTCTTTAATTTCACAATTCAGATCTGAGTAAAGTATTAATATTAATAGATTTATTATAATTATTATGATAATAATAATAATTCTAATAATATTATTAGCTTTATTATAATAAAGCTACTAAAGCTACTAATATTTTGATAGTACTAATAATTTCATGTGATTATACTCTGAGATTAGATCTACCTATAAAATAATAATCAGATCGCTCACCATTCGCTAGATTCCTATTTAGTCTCATTTTGAAAAATAACTTATATACTCAGCCATTCGATTTCATTTGATAGAAATATATTTTAAACCATATGATTTTTATTTGATAGAAATATACACTGAACCATACGTTTTATATATATATATATATATATATATATATATATATATATATATATATATATATATATATATATATATATATATATATATATATATATATATATATATATATTCAGCCTCACATAACCTCTTTACATTGATTTGGAGATTAAAGGCACGCATATGTATGTTTATATTCACCATTTTAATTGTCAAAAGCTCACTATCCATAATTTATTCACCAATACTACCTAGTTATGCATAAAACAAATAGTCTTTAAAGCTGGCCATATGGTGTTATAAATCAGGATATGACAACATGCAGTTCATTAGATATTATCCACTAACCATTCAAAATCTAATATATGGTATTTATATTTAATACATGCATATAGATTACTTCATTAAATATTTTTATATATCATCTAGTAATCCTTAAATTTCACACATAAATTTTCCAAACATCACATGAAAATTTTAAATACACCTACCTTGCAAGATTTTAAAGTGGAATAACATGATCTATATAATATTCCTTTCTTGTTCTTGTTGCTCCTCCTCTCCTCCTAGATGTTCTACTTAATTTGACACTACCATCTCCCCTTTATCTAATTTGTGCTCTTTCCTTTTTCCCTTTTGTGTTATCCTTATTCATCTTTTATGCTACCTGCCCTAATTTATTTCTTTACTTATTTTCATGATTTTTCTTTCTTTTTCATTGTATAAATAGGATACTTCCTTTAGAGTTGTCCCTTTTTTTCTTTATTTTATTTCATAATTATAATATAATCCAATTACTATGTATAACATAATTATTTTGTTTTCTTTTCCTATTTTATTTTCCAATTAATCATTAACAACATGAATTAATAATAAATAATCATAATGACTTACTAGTCAATAATATTCTTTTATCTAAAAATGTTAAATCACATTACGTAGACTATTTATGTCTTTTCAATAGTAACTAGAATTCTTGAAGTATCATAAAGATAACCTATCAATGCTCTCACAAAACATTAATGATCATGAATACTATAAAATGACTAAAAAACTAACTAGATACAAACAACATCAAAAACATACTAATGCTAACCATTCAAACAATGCATCTAATATGTACTATCTAACATGGTATGTGCAAAGTTCTATCCATTATTATATCATCCCCAAACACTTCCATCTATGTCACCCTCTCTAATGATTATCTCCCTCCATCATGCTTTGAGGGATGAATCTCTCCTATGTCAAACTCATGACAAGCAGGTAGTTCATCTATACATCATGACATATATCATAAAATATTGCTAAAATAACAAATCACTATGATAATAATATAAGAATATACAATAAATCTAACTCATAGTAATGTTAACATGAAACCAAATCAATATTCAACTTTCCCATAACAAAAAATGACTTATATCTTTGACAAATAATAATCAAATCAAATCACCAATTATAAATATCCATAGATAATCAAGTAAGTATGTTTAATAGAGAATTAGGATGTAAAATCCCTCCCCCTAAATTTGTTTATCATCCCATTGACACTTATTCAAACATTTTTTCTAAATTAAAAACATTATTCAACAAAAAAATAATATAGTATGAAGAAAACACTGTAACCTAAGTTGTCAAAATGACTACACACTTACCAAACCTGTAAGTGTAGTATCACAACCTATTTCCAAAATTGAAAGGAAAATTTTCTAAACATATAGTTTCATCAATCCATTTCATTCCTATAACTTATCTATCATTAAGAACTAGAAGACACCATCCACCCAAACTCCATAGCGTATTTTGAAAATAACATTTCATAAACATGTTTTTTATTAAGGGAACACTTAATAAACATCATGAAAATATGAATCCACTCAGTGGGATTATAATTATGTAAGAGGAGAGTGAGAGAGTAACAACTCACCTATATGATAGCTATGTGAGATGACAGCTCTTCCCAATCCATGTAAATATATGGGGTGCCAACCTATTAGCAAACTCTAAACACATAGGAATCCTCAACAAATATAAATACACTCCACTAAAAGGAGAGTTCCCATAGTAGTCAGTGGTGCAAATACATAAGTGGTATTTTAGGATTCCCTTCCCTAGGATTAATGTACATGAGAAACTCTATCTAAAATTCACATATTCTTAAGTAATAAGCATTCCATGTTTTTTAAACACTCATAATATAAAACACAAGTGTTGGAGGTGACTTAATTACCAAGTAAGGATGTAATCATTCTTGAGGTGTTTTATCTAAGTGATAAAAAATATTATAGGAATCTCTTATTCATGACTCAAGAACTATGCTATGCAATCACCTACCCAAACATTGTATAAAACCATCACCATCAAGATATTCTATAAACCAACCCTTAAACAACTCTAAGAGGTTACGAGTGCTCATAAGGGTACACACTTATTAAAAATTAAGTTATTTGATCAAATGTAGAATTCATGCACATAGGTAAACATAATTTCAATAATAATGGATGTATATTACCTACAACAATCATCAAGCCATGCATGAGGATATGCTAAATCTCATAACTCCAATCATGGTGTAACATGATTATGCATTGAGGCACTACAAGTCCAAAATACAATTTACTTAACTAGTACAATAATATATATCACTAGGTTCTCCATCTTAGTCAACCATGCTTCAGCTTTGTGACCCAAAATAGTTCCATCAAACTTAGGTGGATTCACCATTTTCATGTCTCTAGCCAACTCAATAACTACCTGTGCTCTTGCATCTTCAAGGTTTTCCTATTCAGAATAATGGTCTTTAAGTTCATCTTGGTGTTCTTCCTCTTCATTTCCATTAAATTTGTATTCTAGGGTTAAATTTTGGTCTCGATTTTCATTCATGATTGTGATAATATGATCCATCTTTGTTGTTTGCTCAAGGGCAAATCAAATAATATCAAATGAAGGGTTGTCATTAAATTTTGAAGGACCCTTTTTGGATAATCTATATTTCACCATTATCTTCAATGGTAAATAAAAGGATACAAAAATGTTAGTGGACTCATTAGGTCTTAATCGTAACTCTGATACCACATGTAACATCCCTATTAGGATCTAGCTAGAGTAACATGATTTTTTTAAAATTATTTAATCAGCATATTCCTTCATTAGATTTCACCATTAGAATCTGATTATTGATATAGATAAAACATTTTAAGATTATTAACTTTAAAATAAGCATGTGACATCTATCCATTACTGATCACTATCATTAGATGCAACATAATATAACTGAATATAGAAAATAATTATAGATTTTTATCCATGGCTGGTATGAACATGCAACCACTACTATCATGGTACAATAAGTAAATAATTACATTTTATAAGAATAAAGTATCAATAATAATAAATATATACAATATACAAGATACAAGGATCTACAGATCAAGAGTTCTTGAACTCTAATATCTATGGTAATCTCAAGTGTCATCTCCAAATAACTACTATTGTGGGGAGTGAGAGCATCATCCAGACACTTTTCCATACCAACCATAGACCATAGATATCCTACATAATCTTTCATCAAATAATCTCCCTCCCTTCATAGATGAGTAGATAGTGATGGTGTTATAATACAGAAAGACAAACTAGTACATGTGTGTTATCTGATTTTTAAGAACATACAA
>JARHVA010001269.1:815000-847500 GCA_037957365.1 Torreya grandis
TAGCATGACTTATGTATGCAATGGGAAATGTAACATATCCACAAATCAGTCTTAGCTCAGAGAAGATAGATCCTACTTATACTTTTGATTGGAGATACATTATATGATTAGGTTCATGACCAATTTACATCCTCTAGGCCTAACCAAGGGATCTCTTACCATAATAACATCTCTAGGGAGGATTTCAAAGCCTCTAGTCAAGAAAAACAATGTAATAACCCTAACTAGGTTATATGTTTTCATATTCACTAACTTAATAACAAGTAAATAAAAAATATAATCTAGTGTTCACCAAAACTTGTGGCATAAAGGGGGGTAATAAATAATTAAAGTAAATAAGCATAAGAAGATCCTAATTAATCTTTGTGTAGGTAAAATCCTAGTGCATCAAGAGAGAAATGTTATTCAAAAGCCATTACTTATGCTACTTCTATCTACTAAAGAGAGGATAAAAATTAGAGATAGTTACCTAGAAGATGAAACCATCAAATCTCAATCTCTCCCTTGGCCAAAGGTCCTTCGAAAGAGGTTATTATGGTTTATGAGGATCGATAAGAAAGGACAAAGAATCCAAGACTTCTCCATAATACTATATTCTCCTCCAAGTAAAAACCCTAAGCTAAGACTCCTCAAGTAGAATGGTGGAAAAGTAGATTGTAAAGAATCACAAATTAATAATAACTCTTGGTGTCTCTCTAATAATGGTGAAATGGACATGTTGATATAGGTAGATCTAATCCTAAACCCTTCTAAACTTTTTAGCTTATAAGGTCAACCTGATCGACCTAGTATTATAATTGATAAAAAACATACTATATAATGAATTATGTTGGCCATGGTTGACTTAGTTCTTAGTAAGTTATTATAAATAACAATACAGGGTTGATGTGGCAGACATAGTCATGTAAAGCCAAAAAGGGGTTCAGGTTAGGGAAAGGATAATGAAGGTGGTAAATGATTAGAAGAGTGTGAAAAATAGGAGGCAAAGCTTAGGGTAATAGTTTTTAAGAGACAAGTGTGTAGATAACAAGTGCCAAAAGGGACAATAATCTTGTGAAGCACCAATGGTCTATCCACCCCTTTCCTAGTGCACCCTTTAGGGCATGCACTCAAATATATTGAGACTCAATGGGTTCCTACAAGATAAAAAATATCAATACTTGATATAATTTAAAAATATTATGTGTATACATATGCCTCACTAGAAGTTCGTCATGTGTCACTCAGATGTAACATGGGAATGTGCTTTGAAAAAAAACATAGTAACATAAAATGCTGAGGCTAAAAAGAAACATCACATTATTTTAAATCATAAAATAAATGAAAGGAAATGAATAAAAAAATTAAATGTACACATACCTTGACTTACCTTTATCACTGGGTGGTTGTCTATTATGTTTGTAGTTTTGATCATGGAAGGCATAGAGATTGCTTTTGACAAAGCCAAGGATACAAAACTAAAGAGTAAAAAAAAATGTAGGAAAGCCAAGATAAATAGTGCTATATGGATGGGATATACTTGGAAAGTGGTCAAGCTAGGGTGATAAGTGCTATGTTAGACAAAATTACCAAGTAAAAATTTAGAGTAAATCTAGTAACCAAAAATCCAAAGCTACTAAAGACTAAAACACTCAAATAAGTAAACCTTAAGTAAGAAAGGCAAACTCACCAAATGAAATCAAGGATACATGTCAAAAAAATGGTAATAAAACATAAATGTGAGATCAAAAACAATCCTTAAATAAATATGGGAAAAAAAATGGTAAAATAGCATTGATGAGTGAGCAGTAATAATCCTTACTCAATCATTAATGTAAAATGGTGCATAGAAAGGAAAATAACATTGGTGAGTCAGAAGTATCAAGCCAACCTCACTCAATAATGGAAAAAGTATATGAAATTATAAATAGACTCATGTGTCTACAAAAGGGGTGGTATAACAATGATAAATGGTAGAAAGAGATTAAATCACATCTAAAAATGTAGATCCATGGTGTAAAGAAAGTAATCCATAGGTGCTCAAGCATATTATTTTGTTCTATAGATAGATAAAACTAAAAGAAAGTAGTGCTAGTATATTTTAAAGATGTGAAGAAGAAGGAATATAGAAGAGGGAAAATAGATTTAGAATCACACATGCATGTCAAGGGGGAAATGAAATGGCTGAAGGGGAGAATGAAGGAAAAACCAAGGTAGAAGAACTCTTTATCAAAGTCATGACACTCAAATTAGGATTTTCAAAACAAGATGACTTTCAAATTTAAGGACTCTGAATAAATCTCCTAACCACACAAGTCTTAGGTCAACAAATGAAGTATGTAGATCATCCCATGAAGGCTATATGTATGAAAAGTAAAATTGACATAACTTCCCATAACGTGTTCCCTATTCTTCAAGACCCCTTATAGAGTCATAAATCTACTACAAAGATTGGGTACTTGTGTAATAAAGTAGGTATCACAATAGAGTTTGTTTAATTCTCTTATTCCAATCTACTAGCCTACTACACCCCAATGGACATCGGCTCTATTGTGAGGCTAATTATGTAATCTAAGCTTTAATTGGAGATAGGATATGTGCTTGTAATTACATATTTTGGTGTGATATTTCCTTTTTAAATTTTTATGTTTCCTTTTGTATATCATTGAGTTTTATTTCAAATGATTTGAATTTTAACTTTCTGGATGGATTTTTTTTATTCATCCTCTATACAGATTCATAAAACCAAACATGGGTGTTAAAGATGACTTTCATTTGACTATTTGGGACTCAATTACTAAAAGAGATAATTCAAAGAGCATGGTGTCTAAGATTCTCATAAATATAGGTGAAATAAAAGTGCTATCTTGACTTTGACCTTGTTTTATCTAATGTGGTGTTAAAGGAAAGGAAATCAAAAGAAATGAAATATGAAACATGAAATAATTTAAATTACTTCAAATCACAAAAAATGTAACAAAGAGAAAAAAGAAAGGATATAATGATAGTAAATTGTGATTCCTTATCATAATAATGAGGGAAATGTAGGAAAATATGATAACATAGTTTGTTTGTACAAATTTTATATACAAAAGAAGTAAAAGTTGAAGTTTCAGAACAAAGGATCAAGAACTCATAACCATTTCAAAACACATTCTAGAAAAGGAATGACAAGATAGTGATTTTATGTGGAAGGTTAGGTCCTATCCATGGTCTTACACTACAACTCATAAAAGAGAAACATAAGGGGGTGTACAAATCATGTGAAAAATAAATGAGATAAGAAAAAAATGATATTGGTGTGGAAGGCCAAGTCATATCCATGGTCTTAAACTGTAACTCACAAAGAGAAACTCAAAGGATGGCAAAAAATATGTAAAAAAATGTGAAAATAAATAGGATAAAAGTATATCATGAGGAAAATTGGGTCCTATCCATAGTTTTACAGTGCAACTCATGAAAAAAGGGAAACCAAAAGACCAAAATGAAGGATTAAGGTTTATAAAAAGTGAGAGATGCTCTAGAGGGTGAGACCCATGTAAGTATCATACAAAAAGTGTGAGATAGATAACATATATAAATTATGATAAATAAGGGAAGGATCTTACACTAATGTCTATATCAAAGATGAGCATGTGAGAGATAAGCCTATGTGTCTCAAAAGGTTTGTTGGAGTTGAATTACTTTAGTATCCTTCCAAGCAAAATAAGAGTGGACATCACAAGATGCTCCAAAGGGTAAGCGGATGTGGGGATGATCATCATAATATGCCCAAAAGTCATAAATGATATGTGGGTGGGCATTACAAGATCTCCCAAAGGTTAGAGTAATGTGTGGATGGGCATCACAAGATGCCTCACAAGATGAAAAGAGAAAGAAAAGATAAGAAGGAAAGAACAAACTATATAGTATCTAAATGGATTCATATTTCCTAATAATATTATGATAGGTAATTTCATGATGTTTGATAAAAGGAAAAATATGCTAAGTAAGAATAATGAGAGGTAGAGATAAAAAACTAAGTCAGACATATAAAGAATTAAGTTGACCAGATAGTAGAGCAAAGATAGAAATAAGAGTATAGAGTCAATCAAATGGACTTAGTATTTCTAAAAAGGGGATGAGAAGAGTACAAAGTCAACCAAGTCAACTTACTACTATTGGATAGAAGGTAAAAGAGTAAAAAGTCAACCAAGCCAACTTAGTACTACTAAATATAAGGCATAAGAGCACAAATTTGATCTGGTTGACATAGTAATACTGAAAGGGGAAAATATAATTTGATAAGGATATATGGTCAACCAGGTCGACTTAGTATTATAACCTAATAGACATAAAATAGTAAAATGTTGACTTGGTCAAATTAGTACTAAAGGTAGGGAAAATGATAATATATGAGAGAATGTTTCAAATAACATGACAATGTGCTAAAAATAGGGAAATTTTTTGCAATGTAATTGAAGCAAGAAATGGAAGAAAACACACAAACAATTGAATCAATGAGAATGATCTAATTGGCACACAACATAAAACCTTACACCAATGCTAGACAATGAAAGTTTTTATAATACAACATAAAATGAGTAGAGATCAAGAATTCAACTAAAAGTTAAATTCTAACTAAGTGGTTATCCTGAGTATTTTTAGATTATTATAAAGTGTTATTTTAAGTGTAATAGAGAAGTTGGATAAAAATAGGGAAATAAAAAGCAATCTATGGATGGTTTTCAGATGTTTAGGATAAAAAGGATATGTTTTGGTAATGGTATTGGATCAGTATTGGGGCCTAGCCCCTTACTTTAAAATCTCATAGTGATAAGGGTATTCGGTGATTGTTTAATATATACCATTAACCATGTGTTTATACTTGGCCATAAAAATAAGTTGGCTTCACCCTTGGTAATGAAATGCAAGAAGGTAGGCCTTGGAAAGACAAAATTTAAATGCATTTTGAATATTGTGTGATTTGGTAGTGTGTTCAAAAAGATAAAAATAGTGAAACTAATCATCAATTGGAAAGACCATCTAATTAGACTATGTGAGCTAATCTAAGCATGTAAAAAACTAAAAATTAAAAATGTTCAAATTAAGAATGGTATAGATTTGATTTAGATGACACTATATGCAAACAATATAGAATGGATTCGACTAGGTCATCACTATTCTATAGAAATAAGAGTCTTTAAGAACTATGTTGACTAGGTTGACTTAGTCTTTTAGAAATAAGTCAAGATATATAACTAAGTCAACCATGTTGACTTAGTTTGTTGTAGGATTGCAATTTTGAAGACTGTAAAATTACAGAAAATTGAACTATAATTAAGTACTAAATTTAAATAGAGACAAAGAGAGAAACCTTGGTGGGTTGTAAGATGATTAGGATTACAATTTTTTTGTTGAAGTTCTTTGAATGTTGTTTTTAGTTTCTACAAATTAAGTCAATTGGGTTGACCTAGTTCTGTGAAACCCTATTTGATGAAGCTTAATAAGATGATTAAGTTAACTTGGTCAACTTAGTTTTTTATTTGGATTCTAAATGGAAGACTAAGTTGATCTAAATGAATTATTTTATTATTTTAATTTTGATTGGAAGATTAAGTCAACATGCACAACTTAGTTTATTGTTCTACATGCTGACTGGAAAACTAAGTTAACCTAGTTGAATTTATTTGTTATCTGGAACTAAAGAAGAATACTGTGTCAATATATTCAATATAGTAACTTGTATCTAATGAAGAATTGCATAGAAATAATACAGTCATTTTTATATGACTATGTGTGAAACTTGCACACAAAAGTTAGAATTATACTAGCCTAGTTGACTTAGTATCACAAATATAAAAAAATAATAGAATGATAGAAATGAAAAGTGTGAAAGAAAAATTTCAAGGGTTAGATTCACATCAGGTTCACCATAATTTATATAATGGGAAATCCAAAATATCTATAAAATAATCCTAACTTAGAGAAGATATATGTGCATACACTTTCAATTTGAGATACATTAGCTAATCAAGGTCATGACCAATATCGATTTGCTAGACCTAACCAAGAGATCTCTTACCATAATAATATCATTAGGGAGGGTTACAAATCCTCTAGTCAGACAAAACTATGCAATACCTCTAGCTAGGTCCTATGTTTTCATATTCACTAAACTAATAATAATTAAAGTAAAAATTTAATCTAGTGCTCACCAAAGCTTGTGGCACAAAGTGGGGGTAATAAACAATAAAAGTAAACATGTATAAGAAAATCCTAATAAAGCTATGTATAGGTAAAATTATAATGTATGGAGAGAGAAATATTATTCAAAAACCATTACTTATGTTACTTTTATCTACTAAAGAGAGGATCAAAGTTAGAGATACTTACCTAGAAGATGAACCTGTTGAGACTCAATATCTCCCTTCACCAAAGGTAATTCGTAAGAGGTTGTTATGGTTTGTGAGGATCACTAAAAAAGGAAAAATCGTCTAAGACTTATCCATAAGACTATATTCTTCACCAAGTAGAATCCTTAATCTAAGAATCCTCAAGTAGACTGGTGGAAAAGCATATTGTAAAGAAGCACAAAAAGAAAAAAATCTCTTGATGTCTCTCTAAAAATGATGAAATGGATGTGTTTGTATAAGTGGATTTAACCCTAAAACCTTATGAAAGTTTCAATTTACAAGGTTGAATTGGTCAACTTATTATTTTAATTAACAAAATATGTACCAGATAATGAACTATGTTGGGCATGGCCGACTTCGTTTTTAGTAAACTATTGTAAATAACAATACAAGGTCGATGTGGCTGACATTATCATGTAGATTTCTAAAAATGGGTTTAGGTTAGGGGAAGGGATAATGAAGGTGGTAAATGATTAGAGGAGTGTGAAAAATAGGAGGTAAAGCTTAGGGGAATGGTTTGTAAGAAACAAGTGTGTAAATAGCAAGTGGTAAAAGGGACAACAATCCTACGAAGTGACAATGGACTACTCACCCCTTTTTTGTTGTACCCTTATGGCATACACTCATAGATATTGAGACTCAACAAGTTCATAAAATATATAAAACATCAATAATTGATAAATTTTTAAATTATTATGTGTATACAAATTTTTTTGGATTCTCTAAGCACTCATATTATATGTGGCTTGCATAAGTAATATACCTGAAACACTTGCCTAAACTTCCTAATCTTCTACCTCTTGTGTATGGTCTTCTACCTCTAAATGAGTAGGATCCTATTATATCTTGACTTTAACCTTGAGATATTATTTCTTATTCATTTTATACCTATAATTGACTTATACCACCATGTTGTCTTCTACCTTTGAAATTTCTACATCTTCTCCTACAATGTTCTATTTGTTTTCTAGATAGTTTTTCCTCTTCTTCGAGTGCAAACTCGTATGCTTATTGAACTAATCTTTGGGATAAAATATTGATTTAATATTACATATTAAACCTTAGGCCATCAATATAACTACCACCTTTTCCACATATTCCTCTACATGACATACTCTGATTGTTAATCTATAGAAATCCTCTATATAATTTTTTTTGTCATGTCCTTTATTATTTACATTTTTAATATTATTGAATATATTAGTATTTTAATATTTTGATATGAATTTGAATTCAATTTTGGCTAAAATTTTGTCCCCACTCTTGATATTTATTTTTTCTTTCCTTCTCCTATCATTTTTAACTCCATCACACCAAAGGGATGCATGGAATTTCAATCTTGTACTAGTAAACGTCACTTTATTTTGATCTTATATTCATTAATATTCAAAATACTTGTCGATTTCATATATCCAATCCACAAGTTTTTTTACATTTAGTCTACCTTCATATAATTGAAGTTCTAATTTGGTCTTGGATCATATTCCTATTACTACTTTCAAGAGACTTTCTTCCAATTCTCTCTTCTTCTTCTTCTTGCTTTACCACTTCTTATGGTTCTTACTTTATTTCAATCCCATCACATGTCAAAACATATATTATTTGAGTGACTTATATCTCTTTCAAATGTCCCTATAATTTTCTTATCTTCTCTAGTAATACATATCTTGGTTGTCTTCTTTGACCTATTTTAGCACCATCTTTAGTTGCTCCTCTAAGTGTCATTTTTACACTTTCTTGCAAGTTTATTTTTATCAACTTACCATCCAATTGTGTCAATGAAATATATATATATATATATATATATATATATATATATATATATATATATATATATATATCACTATTAAGTATATCTAAACCTTGATTTGATACCAATATTGTGTAAAAGGCAATCTTAAGATCTTAAATTCAAAAAATATGTCTTATTTGGAGTAGACTTGTATCCTTCAATAAAAGGTCTATTATCATTATTAATAAAACATATTAAAACCAAGAAAAATTATATTTTAAACAATATCCTTGTATCTCTTCTAATATTTTCTATCTTAGTTAACAATGTTTTACTCTATACTAAACTTAATTATGAAATAACACGTAATAATAGGGTTTAAGGCCTTATTGACAGGCCTATATTATGAGAAATTGAAATAAATTTAAATATAGGTACCCTCAAAACATTAAATCAAATTCAACATGTCATGAACATCATATTTATACTCTCTATAATGTTTCAAAACCTTTGACCAATTCATCTCTAATTTATTAAAGTTTTAGTGATTCAAAACCCTAGCTTAGGGTATCTTGACTGTGTGCAAGTCGAGGGTGATTATTCAATGGAGATTAAATTTTATTCACCTATCCTAGAATATTTATATATTTACATGGACCTTATTATACTTTACATGTTTTGAAAATCAATTTTAGACCTTGAAGCAACCCATAAAGGTGGTTAAAGGCACTTTTCTTGATTGTATAAAATGTATTCTATGTTTTATAGACCTACATCTTCATAAACATCATAATAAAGTAGATTATGATATAAATTATACAAACACACTTATTTATACATGTCATATAGGTGAAACCAAATCTTAATATTCATGAGATAATCCTTTATTAATTATGAAACAAGAACGGGGATTACAACACACTTATCTCTATAGTAATTCTCTCAAGTTCTATCTTCTTGAACCTTGTTATGAATTTATAGGTTTTCTTCTCATTTTTATTGGAATATCTAAAGCTTATTAATCTATTGGATTCTCTCACCTTGTTTTCTCTTTTTATTTTATGCATACTAACTCCTTTCATGTTTCTTTCCATTCCTCAACTATCTCAAGACTCCCTCCAAGCGTGGATCACAAACTAGATAACTCACCTTAGATTTAGCATTAGTTGATTTTAATATGTCCATTATGAGCTGATGACTAAGAAAAACTTAAAATATGTCCTTAGACCTTAGTGACCCATTATATGAAGGTTCATGACATTCAACCCATTAATAAATAAGAAAAAACATCAAAACTCATAGAACATATTCAAATATTTGATTTTTTTATTTTTGGTAGGAAAATCGGAAACACTGTAAAATGAATAATAAAAGAAAAATAAATCATACAAAAGGCTTATTATTGAAAAAAATTGACTCTCTAAACCTCAAAAAAACCAAAACATATAAAATTGAACCTACTATGTACATGCACCTACATCATTGACAAAATTCGATATGAATATGTTGAATTAGGGTCATGACACATGTCATGTTGATCTCCTAGAGCTGGAAAAAAAAACATTTTATTTAGTTATTATTTTTTCACTAAAAATTGTACTCACAAATACATGTAGGATCTATCACATGGTGAGATATAAATAAATATATAAGCATTTTTATACAACAAACTTTTAGAGATGAAAGAAAATTTTATAGGTGCACCTTCATATATTGTAACAACATGAGGTGTACCATTTGTACTTCTTCTTTTATGCATTTCAATGGGTTATTATTGTAAACATTTATTTGTGTTTGTGTTGTTCTCATATGACTAATAAGAAACTTTTGCAAAAATTTAGAGATATTAGGGATGTATAAAGAAACCACTACTAAGTTAACAACCATAACCAAGCTCATTATTTTTAGCTTTCATATTAATTGATTTTATGAGAACACTATTTTTATTATCACTTATCCTCATGCACATGTCATTTTTTAGGTTTACAAGAGTAGTGGAGTGGTTTTATGAGTGGTGAATTTTTCGTAGGGGCTTAGGGAATGAGAAAAAATAATTGTATCCTCCCATTTTTATTTTTTATGTTGATATGTATATATGAATGCACATTAAAATGGAACATTATTTAAACTCCTAATTTTTTTATGGGATGGTTATTAGTTGTAGAGATACTTTATTTTGTGATACTAATGTGTTTATCAATTATGAATTAATGTTAAACACTTATTTATACATTTGATTATGTTTTTAGTCATCCATTATTACTATTTTGATTTATTACACGGTCTCCTCTCTCTCTCTTTTACATTCCCTATTCTATGTTGTTTTTGTGCTTTTTTTAGAACAATATAATTTAAGTTACTAGGGCAAGCCACTATATCCCTTTTTTGGGTTCTATGTGATATATGTTCCCTATTTTTAAACTATTTCTACCCATTGTGAATAAGTATTTACATAAATAGGGTCCTAATTTTAACTTGAGAAGTCTATAAACACACTATTACATTAGTGCATGAATGATATTAAATTATTCATAATGACATAAATATTATTTTCTAGAGATCAATTGTATAAGTCAAAGAGTAGTTAATTCAAGCTATAATAAGTTAGAATTCAAACTATTTTTTTCCATTTATATATTTTGCATGGATTCATTCTAGCATAAAATATCTTTTCAACCAGGACCCACATATTTTAGATTACTTGTTCGCATGCATTAAATTTTTTTCATTGAGTTTTTTTAATGCAGGTTACTAATAATAGGCATGCCCTTATTGAGTTTGGTATCAGAGTAGTAGTTCTTGAGTGTGTAGATAGATCACCAATCATGAGGTGGTTTGCACCAAGACCTAAGGTTGTGTTTTTGTTAGATAGATCAAAATTACTCCATGAAGGAACCATGGTGATGTTAAGAGAAATGTAGTGATAAAAGAGGGGTTTAGATCCTTGCAAAGACAAATCAATGCATTACAATATGATTTAAGCATAGTATTTGAGCCATTAAGAAGAGAGGAAAGTGAAGATGAACCAAAAGAAGATAATTTTAAAGAAGAATAAGATGCTACAAGTTATCTTGAGCAAGTTATCTTGTTGAGGGTGATTTACAAAATTAGAAAGAGGTCAAATATTGAAGTTTCTACATATTCTATAAATCTAAACCTGAAAGTTTATCAATTGAATCGATGAAATGGAGGAGTAATTTTAATATGAATATGGGAAAGATACTAAAAGAGTCAAACTTAAAAATACCAAGATAAAAGACAATGCCAATGTATAGTGGGATAAAGTTTAGTTAGAGAGAAATTAAAAAGGAAAATAAAATATCACCAAATTGGATAGAATGGTGGACAAATTAAAGAGGTAGTTTATTCCTGTAGATTATGAGTTGGAGTTGCTAAGAAAGTTTCAAGGTTTGAAACAATCTAACATGACTATTAAGGAGTATACAAAAGAGTACTGAAAGATTATTATTAGAATAGGACATTCAGAGGCCAACAAGGAGAAGGTAGTTAGTTACATTAATGGGTTCAACCCAAGCATTCAAGAGGAGATGAGTATGGTCATAATGAATACCATAAAAGATGCATACTAGTTTTCCATGAAGGTAGAGGAGAAGATGAATAAAATATTTAAACGTAAACAAAGAGGAAGTGGTCATGGTGTAAATACTAGCAGAAGATCATATGGAGGATGAAATTAATATTAGAAGGAGAATGAAGTAGTAAGAACTAGCTAGAATAAAAGAGGAGGTAATTCCTACCACTCTTGATAAAAAAATAATGGTGAAAAAATAGGAAGAGGAAGAATTAGACAAGTAATTATAAAATGAATGTTTAGAGGAACCTATTTGTAATGTGGATAAGATGGACACCAAACTTATGAGTATCCTAAACTTCAAGAAAGGATAAATAGAAGACCTAAAGGTAATGCAAGGTTTGTACATGTATATGAAGATGTTCAATCTAAATATTTTGATGATGATAAAAGAGGGGAATATTTTGTCATAAGGAGAATATTGTTTAATTAAGATAAATAACCAATCCAGATGGAAAGTATATTCCAAATAAGATACAAAATTTTAGGTAAATATTATGAAATTATTATTGATAATGGTATTACTAATAATCTAGTTTCAGAGGAGATGGTTATCAAGTTAAAATTGGAGGGGAGAAAACAACCACATATATATAAAATTACATGGTCATAGAAAGACCATAAAGCCTTAGTCAATGAGAAATTTTTCGTCAAGTTCAAGATTAGAGACTACCATGATGAGGTATTATGTGGCGTCATCCAAATGAATGCATTCCATTTTATATTAGGGAGGTCATAGAATTATGATAGGTGTGATATCCATGATGGCCATGTAAAAACCTATTCCCTAACAAAATATTTATAATGTTACAAATTTAAACCCTTGAATGAGGTAGAAGATAATATATTTAGTGTCTAATTTTTTTTAGATGGTGGCATGAAATGTTTGGATGATATGACATACAAGCATATGTGATTTGTGTTAATATATAAGATCAAAAAGGAGGAATTTAGAGGTGTATTACAATAATTCTTAGATATGTTAGAATAATTTAAAGATATTGTATCTTATAATGTACCATAAGGTTTGCCACCAGTAGGGAAGATAAGTCACCAAATGGATCTGATACTAATAGCCATTTTTATAAACAAAACAACCCATAGAATGAATCTTGTAAAGAATGAATAGTTAAATAGACAAGTTCAAGAGTTGTTGAACAAAGGGTTGATAAGGGAAAGCCTAATTCCATATATAGTACCTAAAATACTAGTATCAAAGAAGGATGGAGAGTGGATAATGTGTATAGACTTGAGAGCCATCAATAAGATTAAGATCAAGTACCAGTTCCTATTGCCAAGGATGGATGACTTAATGGATCATTTGAGTGGAGATAAGTACTTCAAAAAGATAAATTTGAAGATTAGATATCACCAAAATTGGATACAAAGGAAGGTTTGTACAAGTGGTTGTTCCTGCCATTTGGGGTAACCAATGCACTGAGCACATTTATGCGGCTCATGAATGAAGTATTGAAATATTTTTTTGGGAAAGTTTATTATTGTTTATTTAGATGGAATTTTGATTTTTAGTAAGAATTGGGAAGAGAATCTAAAGCATATTAGAAGAGTTTTTGAGAATCTAAGGGAGGATAAGTTGTTGATTAACCTAAAGAAATGCAGTTTTGTAAAGGATTCAGTATACCTAGGATTTATTGTCTTAGCTAAGGGTCTCAAGATGGATTTAGAGAAAGTAAAGCCTATTTTTGAATGGCCTACACCAAGGAGTGATATAGAGGTAATATATTTTCATTTTTTGGAAAGTTTTTATAAGAAATTTATCAAGGATTTTTGTAGTATTTTTTCATCCCTAACTAAAATAATTAGAGGGGATAGAAAGGAGTTTAATTTTACTACATGAGAAAATAAAAGTTTTGATATGTTGAATAAAAAAATCATAGATTAACCTATTTTAACACTTCTAGATTTCAACAAGGTATTTCGAGAATACTATGATGCTATTGGTAGTTCTATAGGTGTTGTATTGAGCTATGAAGGTAAGCCCATTGCCTATTTTAGTGAAAATATTAATGATGCCAAGAAAAATTATTCTATCTATGATCAAGATTTTTATGCTATAGTTCAAGGTTTGAATAAGTGGAAACATTATTTGTTACCAAAGGAGTTTGTTTTATATACCGATCATTAGGATTTATAGTTTTTTAATAGATAAGGAAAGTTAAATTAAATTCAATCAAAATGGGTAGAGGTTTTGTATATTTTTGCTTTTTTTTTGAAGCATAGGTTGAGAGGTTAGTTATAGTTGCAGATGCCTTAAAAAGAAGGCAAAATGTGTTGACAAAAATGAATATAGAAGTTGTTGGGTTTGATGAACTTAAGAGTTTGTATCCTAAAGATCCAAATTTACAGAGGCTTAGAAAGATTGTTCAGAACCTATTAATTTGGATCAGACAAGATGGATAGATTTCATGATAAAATATGGTATGTTGTTTGGAGGAAACTAGTTATGTATTATGAGGAGTTTTATGAGAGAATGTGATTAGGGAGAAGCATAATGGATGGTTTTTAGGACACTTTAGTTGAGATAAGACCACTAATTTGTTAGTGATAATTAATACTAGCCATAGTTGCACCAGGATGTGAAGATTTATTTCAAAGATATAGAGTATGCCATATGGCTAAAGGAGTAAGTCATAATACTGGGATATATAAGTAATTACCTATACTAGATAAACCATGGGAAGATATCAATATGGACTTTGGTCTTGGTTTACCATAGACACAAAGAGGACATGATTAATATTTTTTAGTGGTTGACATATTTTAAAATATGGCACATTTTATTTCATGTTAGAAGACACATGATGTTGTTCACATTGGAGAGTTGTTTTTTAGAGAGGTGGTAAGACTACATGGTCTACCAAAGAGTATAATTTCAAACTGAGATATAATTTTTTGAGGACCTTATAGGAAAAATTGAACAATTATTTGAAGTTTAGTGTTGCACACCATTTTTAGATAAATAGAAAATCAAAGGTGGTGAATAGGAGTTTGGGCAATCTGCTACGATGATTATTAGGAGATAAACCTAAGGAATGGAATTTGATATTAACATAGGCATACTTTTATTAAAATAAATATATAAATAGGAGTATTAGTAAATCCTCATTCCATATTGTATATGGGAGTAGTCTTAGGAATGATTTTTAGTTGAGGAAGATGGAAAAAGGAGAAAAGAGTATTATTGATGCTGAATAATTTACAAAACACCTGAAGAACTTGCACAAAGAGGTAATAATGTATATTGATAAAATGGATAATTTGTATATGGAAAGGGAGGATTAGAAGCATAAGTTCAATAAATTCAAAGTTATATATGAATTTATGGTTCACTTGATAAAATAAATATTTCCTATTGGAACATATAACAAGTTAAAAATCAAGAAGTTTAAACCATGAAAGATTTGAAAGAGACATGATTTAGGAAATGCCTATGAGGTGGAATTGCCAAATAGAATTAACATTTCACCTATGTTGAAAATTGGTAATTTTACATAATATCACAAAGGAGATGGTGAGCTTGGACAAATAGAATAATTATGGAGAATTCTGGCCAACTACTCCATATAACAAAGAGATAGAATAAATCTTAGATAGACATGTGGGTAGAAGTAAAAGAAATAAGTAGTATGAATGTTGGGTTTTTAATATATTAATCACATTTTTTTAGGTGATAGATTTTATCCCCAACAATCTTGTGCACTGTCCCTTCACACAAGACTATAGTCTTGCATGGTCACCCCAAGTGTGTAATAAGAGACTGGTTCTTTTGGGTTATGTTTCTCAGTAACATGCTAGTCATATGCTTGAGATTATTTATATATCTAGTTAGTAGTTACACAGAGAAAGAAATACACTACTATAGTCCTTGACTCAATAATTACCACCACTATTAATATAAATAAAAATGCTATGAAGTTCAATGGATTGTCAATTCCTAATGTATGTTCCATATATCTCATTACAAAATATAAGAAACAAAATTAGTTAATATGATTCATAATTCATATTAAAATGTCATTTAAATATAAACACATAACACTTAAACTTATAAAAATATCTTCAAGTTTATATTATATTGTTTCAATAATCTATTCATCATCGATAACCTTACATGATTCCACACAGGGGTATTTATACTTATTTTTCCCTAATTAAGTAGTTACATAATAAATGATAGCATAGGTGATTGGCCTATGTACTCTTAGTGTACTAACAATCATGGTGATCTATCAATTATTTTCTCCTAATGACCTAGGCCTTAGCACACCCTATATTATTGTTATATGCTAAATCTTTAAAGCCATATATCCTCTTATTCACATGTCAATGAGAAATACATGATGGTTAGTGTGTGGATGGCCCTTGAGACTCTTCAACCATCTCCCGCTTCCCATGAACTCCCCAAGTATTTCACTATTATTTTGAGTCATAGGCTCTCAAATTCATTGTAGTTATGTTCCATCTTTGAGTGGGTCTTCTTGTATTGATATTTATGTGCCCTTGTCTTTTCACACCTTGTTAGTTCTATGCAACAATCATTTTTCATCAAGATAGTTTTATGCCATGGTATTTCTATTCTATGATGCTCTCGTAACATGATAGTTCTACACCAAAATACCAAAAAACTCAGTAAAAATTTGGGGTCCAACATCACCCCAAACTATGCTCTTAATCTATCTTGAACTAAGTCTCAATTTTGACCTCAACCAAAAACATAGGCCCAGTTTGTTTAATATGCTTCTTGACACTATCCCAATGTGATAATTTGTTAATAAACTTTGAAATTATTTATTCAATAGATGCATTTTATTTATTCATCTCCTCAGGTTGTTCATGATATGTTTTGTCCTTATTGATCAATTGGTCAAGGGATGTGATGTCATCCTTTTGAATTTTATTCTAATGTTGAGACCTTAATGATAACCTATCCTCAAAGATCTATAAAACTAGCATTGAGTTACTATCCATGTGAATTTATTTTCTCCTCCATATATTCAATATCTTTGAATTCCTTTATGCTCTTAGTGCAATCATTTATTTAGAGGGAAAAATCTACTAACTAATACCTATAAGACTCCTCTATGTTGAGATGAACCTCCAAAATTTTATTAGGTTGAGCCAATTCTTCAAAAATCCCATCTAAGATGGGGATTACTTCCCCAACTCTTTCAATAGCATGCTTAAAAACCTCCACTACCTTCATAAACTAATCCACCACCAATAATGATTCACTCCTCGATGCAGGTTATTCTTTGTAGTTCTTCAATAGAAAATTCACTAGGATGTCCACTTTATCCACAACTTCCCCATCTAGAGGCAATCCATTTACTAATGTTGGTTCTCAGCCCAAAATTGATTTACACAAATTCAAAATTTTTACCTTGGCCTCTATGGCCTCTTTAATTTTTTTTTATTTTAACATGACCACTTCCTCTTCAAGTGCCTTTCAAGCAGAAACCTGTTTATCCTACATTACCACTACCTGGCCATGTTTCTTCTTTGTGTCACATGCGTTAAAATTTGAAAGTATATTTTGGTGCATGACTTAAAAATCCATTTTCAAAAATGTGGTTCTGGCTTGTAGAGGGGAGCTCTTCTAAGGATCAAGCCATAGTGGATTTGGAAATGCTAGGGTTTGAGGTTTTAATAGGATGCTTTCTATAGGAATGTTAAAATGGCACTCCTCATTATACATGTCCAAAAAGAAGGACATTTATTTCCTTATATCAATAGTTGCATATTGAGGAAGTGTGACCAAAGATAAAACATCCTATCTAGAATGCCTATTTAGTACCATGTATGCAAGCTGGTTGATGCATCAAATAATGGTGGTTGTCTTGTAGAAATAACAAGATTTTTAAATTTATTTGGTTCACACTCTAAAATTTTGACCACTATGTTGGTATCAAAATAAGTAATACCGATGGTCATCCCACTCATATTTTGAGTATCATAACCATCCCCCTCTTTTCTAAATGGTCCCCCAATGTCCAATTACATTTCATAAAAGGTGGTCTCATCCTCTCACACCAGGGATGGTGTCTTTTTGAAGGGACCCTATCTTAAAACATATATTTTTTTGTTTAATTAATGCTTGTCTATGAATATAACTTAGGTATACTTTATCCTATCAAATATCCTTTACCAATCAGGTAAGCATTTAACCATATGGGTTAGACATCTAATATCCTTTTCCAAATGGGAAAGCATCTAACCATATGGGTTAGGCATCTAATATCCTTTTCAAAATGGGCAAGTATCTAACCATACAGGTTAGGCATCTACATATGAGTAAGCTATGTGCTGGCTAGGGACTTGAATCATCAAGATCAATCAGATCCCAAGTCACTCATTATTCACCACTCATCTTTACTAGATAAGAAATGAGGTTATCATGATATTACCATATATAAAACATATAACAAAAAGTCACATTCTACCTTAGAATTTGGCATAAAGCCTTAGGAACTATGATGATCCAATTGGGATCCTTCTGAGTATATCGTATAATTGTTATCTTTGATTTGTTTATCTAAACTAGGGTATTATTATAATGGTATTTAATTTTCATTTAAATTTAATCTTGTTTAACATAAAACCCCAACCCCGTCCTATTTACCTAGATATTGGAAGCATCTTTCACTTCTTAGACTTCTTACATATTGCTACTTAAATAGGACTGAAAAAGTATTAGTTTAAGTGATTGAATATTTGTTTAACTAAACTAGCCCTAATCTACATCCCCTTTCTACTTTTTATTTACATCAACAATGTTTTTGATCTTTGCTTTAATCAACCTAATCCTTATAATTGTTGTTGCCAAGGTTTTGTTAAAGCCATATGGTTGGTGGTTTTTTTATAATAACTAGTTTAACACTCTCAATCCTAGTTTTTATTCCTCCTTTTTAGTGATATTGATTTTTGAGTAAGAAATGTAATTTCTTCATTATATTTCATAAGTTCACAAGTCAAAATAATTTAAGGTAGTCAAAGTCATTTTCTTATCTTAATTAGTGTTGTTGACCAAGAGGGATTATCCCATCCCTTGGTCTTAATGACATGACATGATCCTTATTTCTCCCCGATAGTTTATAGGGATGATGCCCATACATTATTTTTACAGCTATGTTAGGATATGGTGTAGTAGCTCAAGCGTGATAGTATTTCCCATAATTATGAGCTAGAGGCACCATTTATATTGAACGTTGTGTAGTTTTATTTAATGTTAATTTCTTGGTCTAAGTTGAGATTTAAAAAGTAAAGAATACTTGAAGTAAATAACTACATTATTTTTCAAAAGAAAATTCTTGAGTAGAAGGGTAAAAATTAATCAATAACGTGATCTTCTAGTCACGTCGATTTTTAACAGCATTATTTTTTGGGACAATTATACTTTTAGTATACTTTGGTAAACGTTTCCAGAAGATAACTTATACACAAGGAGTTTTAAGAATTTTATATCTAACTTGAATTTAATGTCAATAAATCCTTTATAAATTTGAAAGGAAGGTTTGTAATTGAGGGTTCAACCCTAAGTGAAGAATATATGTATTATCCTACTATTTTTTTTAATGATGATAAAAGAAGATTTTGTTTTCTAGTATAGCATCAAATAAAAATAGATCTTTTAATCATTTCTGGGAGCAATGTAAATTAATATAATAATTTCTAAGATCTTATTATATAGTGCATTATAATTGTATTCCAAAAAATTCTATAAATTAATAATTTCTTAATAATTGTTTCAACTACACAATATAATTATAAAAAATTTCAATAATTTTCTACGTAGTCGAGTATCAAATCAATATTCTTATAAT
Source organism: Torreya grandis (assembly GCA_037957365.1). Lineage (NCBI taxonomy): Eukaryota > Viridiplantae > Streptophyta > Pinopsida > Cupressales > Taxaceae > Torreya > Torreya grandis. The sequence goes on from JARHVA010001269.1 coordinate 834,540, forward strand.
CTAGGTTTACGCATGTAACTTTACAGGGTAGATCAAATGTATTTCATAAATTTATAAAATAGGTATATAGAAAGCAAAACTCATTTATTTAATGCTATATTCTACTCTTTTCACTTAATCGGGTTTAGAGATCATGTTAATGTTATTTCCAATTGAGGCCATTATAATGAATCTGATCTTGCATTGAATAGACATGAAATATTTTATGAAAAAAGGAACTTAGCATTATTTTTAATAAGTGGCTCTCATATTATGATGTAGGCTCTCCAATAACATACACAACTTAGGTGGGACTAAACACAAGTGATAAGAAATACCAACATTGCTAATGGCTACACATGGGTATATCAAAGAACATTTATATAATATATAAATGTATGGTTATATTATCACACACACACACACACACACACACACACACACACACACACACACACACACACACACACACACACACACACACACACACACACACACACACACACACACACACACACACACATACACAAGCACATATATCTGCTAATATAAAGAGCTAGAGGGAGTCATTTTTTCCTTTAAACAAAACTATATATATCTCTTTCATTTATATATTATTTTCTACAAAGGATAAAATTGACAAGTAAGGTAACAGGCTCATACCATGTTAATTTATATCTCAAACATTTTCAAGCGACTATAGGGAGTGTAATCTCCTCTGGGTGTGCCCATCTCTTTCTGTTGATAATGTAGAAGGGTTTTCTAAGCCCATTGAAATCCTTGATTGAAATACAATGTGTTTCCACTTGAATTGAAATAACAGAGATAAAACTATGGTGGTAGTGTTGCTTTCAAATGGATGTGGAGATAACAAAGATTGTGTGGAGGCAATTAAGAAGGCAAAGAACATTTATATAATATATAAATGTATGGGTATAATATCACACCTATCCACACCCACACACACACACACACACCCACACACACACACACATCTGCTAATATAAAGAGCTAGAGGGAGTCATTTTTTCCTTTAAACAAAACTATATATATATCTCTTTCATTTATATATATTTTCTACGAAGGATAAAATTGACAAGTAAGGTAATAGGCTCATACCATGTTAAGTTATAACTCAAACATTTTCAATTAAATATAGGGAGTGTAATCTCCTCTAGGTTGTGCCCAGCTCTTTCTGTTGATAATGTAGAAGGGTTTTTTGAGCCCATTAAAATCCTTGATTGAAATAGAATGTGTTTCCACTTAAATTGAAATAACAAAGATAAAACTATGGTGGTAGTGTTACTTTCAAATGGATGTGGAGATAACAAGGATTGTGTGGAGTCAATTAAGAAGGCAAAGATCCTCTGTTGTTCCCTTTTTCTCCTAAGCCTTGATCCTCTCTATTGTTCTCCCTCAAAACGTTGATCTTCTTTCCAATACATCGATCTCCTTTTTAATTTTTCTCCAAGAATCGGTCCCTCCTCTCTTGTCATGTAAATCCTCATTCATTTATAATCTTCTTCATGAAAATTTTCCTCCTTACTACATGCTTTGATTGGTTTTTAACTTGAATCAATGGTTTAACACTCTATTTATGTGGTAGTGGTGCATGGTCATTCCCTTTGGAATCATGAGTTAAAGTGGATGACAATGGAGTGGGTTAATTCAAATAAAAATAAGGTTATTTATAACTAAGAGTTTATTATTGTTCCCTCCATGTAACATGGTGGAAGGATCAGCTACTATACGATATCAAATTGTATATGTAGTAGATTTTGGTTAGGGTGTAGGCTTAGGTTAAAATAGTCTTATTTTAATATTGTAGTATATGGATTTAGGTATAACTAAATATAATTAATAAACTTAAATTTATTTACAATAATATAATTTATTTGAATTTTTTATTAAAAAAAAAATAGAAAAACTCTTTTCATTAATTACAATAACCTTTGGTATATTCTAATATTATCAAACTAATAATATTCTCATAAAATATTAAATCCATTCATTATAAAACTTTTTTTTATATGGTGATTAATTATTTTTGAAATGAGAGTAATGGAAAAGACTAAATATTCATCCCATTTAATTTCCCTCATTCACAATTATAAATTAAGACATTGCATAAATACATTTATATGAAAGGAAATAACGTTAATTGAATCATACCTTGCTTTCATGATTTATTGCCTATGACTTGGTAGACCTTTGAAATTAACACAAAATTTAAGTTATCTTGATAATCAACTTATTCTAACTAAATGAGGTCTAAAACCACTTAATGTATGAGCATGATTCCATAGTGTGGGAAGAGAGGTTGTGACACTTTTCAGAATTAGAGTCCTCTGTATCTTCCATATGGCTTTCAAATTCTTTTTGCATAGGTTTCAAAGGGGTTAATGATGTTGACCCCTCAAATTATTTCTCTAGTGTAATTTTTGGAAAAAACCTTGATGGTGAAACACTTTTTGGTGATGCCTTTGGTGAAGAACTCCTTGGAGGTAAAGCCAGGGGTGGAAGAACCCATGGAGGTGAAGTCTGTGTGGGGAAGGTCTAGGTGGGGAAGGTTTAGCTAGAGAAGCCTATGGTGGTGAGGGTCTAGAAGGAGGAACATAGGTCATCCTCTATCATTTTAGAGGATCTTAATATGAACTTGCTCTAGCATCGTGCCCAACTTGCTTCTTCTTCACAAGTTGAGTTACTAGTGGAAGTATTTCTCATGTATGCTTCACACATTTTGAATTATACTTCTTGGGCCTTACCATATATAAAAAATTATGCACTATTCCCTGACCATGGTCTATTTGACCTTGATATTTATTTGATTATTTTCCCACTTCTCTATGTATATATTCTTTGTAGGATATATGTACATATTTAAAAGAGTGTGAATATCCAAGTCAATTTGGTTTACTTCTAAGGTGAGAGGTTGTGTATCAAAACTATGGTTTATTTAATCGATGAATTACCATGTCAAAAAGGCATAGGGTAGCTTAAAATACATTGAAATTTATCCAAAGAGAACCATATCGATGCATACCAAAGAGAAATGTTACTTTATATTAAACTAAGCTTGCTCACCATCTTAGATGGGCAAGTCCTTATGAATGTGCCATTCATTCCAAAAGGCCTCCTTCATACCACTATACCATGATTTAATTTAATTTTTATAAGTCATGGTGATGTGCTAGGGGCATGTGAATGCCTTATATTACTTAGAAGTGGACTTGTGTTTGGGAAAATATGCCCACTTTAGCTCTCCCAAGGTGTAATATGGTACATCAATCTAATCAAACACCATTAACAATAAAAATACCCCCCATGAAAACCTATGGCCGATATTTGATGGGTCTTCTTAGCTTTGTCTATGATTTTGTGGGAAAAACACATGGACCAATTATACTTCAAGACCTCAATTACCTAGTGAGCTATATAGAGGTGAGCCATATCCACCTCTTTCTAAAGATTGGTGCCACTGATCTTGGTCATGATGATCTACATCACCACTCAAAGTCAAGATATTGAAGTGTATTGATGTGCATGGTGTGGTCCTAATTTTAGTACATGAGTGATATTTATATTTTCCCTATCTCTTCTGATTCTTCTAATTCAAATTCCACATCCATTTTATAGCACTGCAACCTTGAAACCTTACTTATTCTCTTGGTTGTAATTTTGATGTTACACCTAACAAAGTAAAGTTAGTCCTCCTGGATGGCTGAGAGTAGAAAATTAATTTTTTCCATAGGTTTTCCATAGTATGTAAGGTTTAATAACTAAAATATCTCCATAATGTCTAAGGCATTAAATTTTTTGAGATCAAACATTAATTGATTTTTGGTGTTCTGGCGCTCAACCCAGTAGTCACTTTATAACTCAACCTCTTTCCCTGATTAATTGTGGTTATAGTAAAATATGGTACAAGAGGATAATTTTAAGACCCAATTTTCCATGTGAAACACCATTTTTGGGTACTACATTTTCTCTATCATCAATGGTAGGGGTGGAGATGATTTTGCTTTCTTTGCTTAGCATGCCATTGTAACTTCTTTGCCTTCCACACACTGTGCTTATTCTTCAAGTGTCTCTTCCTTGATTAGTACTTCTTCCCCCTAAGTACTTCTTCTTATTCTGGTATAGTCAGCAATGGATTGATTTTTAAAGCCTTCATCTTAGGCTACATTATCCTTTAAGGAGCCTGAAGGTTGAGGCATGGCCATCCAAAATTACAAAAAGAATATGTGATTATGGTGTATATGACTTAAATTTTGTCTTGCTTTGACACCCTCTAATGGAGGATGTCTACCTTTGAAACATGTAAATACCAGTTCTTTATGTCATAGGTCATGTTTCAAAATTAGCCTTATGCTTGATTACTTATCTTAATGCGCCTCTAAATAGTTGTTTACAAAATCTCTATACTCTAACTTGCACTTACTCTGGAATCAATCTATCTTAGTTCATTCTTCAGCTCTATAGAATCAAATGAAAACAAAGATAAAAATTAAAATGATCTCTCTCATCCCTTTATAGGTTTGAGGGGGTAACTTACATTTAGTACCCCCTTTATTTTCAACCATCACTTCTTGTTATTAATGCACTTTTAATGACCACCATTATTCAATCATTGCTTCTCACCATAAATGGATTTAATGGTATTATCTTGTCATCACAACTATTATCTTGTCAGTGTAACTACTATTTATTTCACATTAATGACACGTCCTATCGTGCACTTTTATTTTAAGTGGAAGATAGTTGTGTCCCATGCTTTTATTTGGAGTGGAAGATAACCATTCTATTTTTTAGAATTTTCAAAATATTTGGTTGGAATATCCTATCCTAAGGTTATTTATCTTGCACACATTAAGTTGTGCATGCATACATAATCATGAATACATATACATTTTACCCCAAACTAAAAAATGCATCATGGTCCTCCATAAAATTACAAGTACAAAATTAAACTAAATCTATATAAAATAAATGGTATGCATAACTAAGGTAGCACTTATATTAAAATAGTAAATGCTAAACTAATGTTATAAGCCTTATTATTACAAAATTTATTCTATTAAGAAGAGAAATATGGACATATCCATCTTCAATTTTAATGTCCAAGATGAAATTGGACATCCAATCATTGTAATCAACAAGTACCAATAGGCTAAATGCTATGAATGACAAAATAATTGTCCTAGTGAATTCATTGTTTTCCAGAATGACACACACAATTGTAGTCATAGAGTAAGACATTCACTTAAGGGGTAAATATTTTATGCTTTATTTGTCGATCATGTTAAGCCTTTTATTTATATTTCTCCACATTTTGATTCCAATGAGCTAGAAAATGGGATTCATCTAACTATAAAAAGGCATATAAGTGTATTTTTAATGATGAATCCTCATCCAATTATCCAATGCATACAATATGAAAAGGTGATACCAAGAATTTAACTGGTATAATTACTTCTTTACTATATACCATATTGAATGGTTTCTTCTTATTCAAGCACTTATAAGTTGTGTAGTAAGCCCCAAAGAATGATAGATACTTTATCATCCCAGTTAGTTTGATAAATATTACAAATCTCAGTAAGTGTTGTGCCTAATATTTTATTGAATGACTCAATAGTTCCATTGGCTTGGGGATGATATAGTGTTATTTTGTGATGGGAAATCATGAATTCAACAAGTAGAATATGAATAGTTTTATTGAGGAAATGTGTACCTTAACCACTAGTAAAACTTATTAGGAATCCAATATGGGTTATGATATGTTCCCAAATAAAATGTGTAGCAGTAGCAATAGTAAAATCCTTTGTTGGCATGGATTCAACCCAACATGTGATATAATTATTTATTGTAATGATATAATAGGAACCTATATGTTGTCCAACTAGATTGATGGGACCAATAAAATTAATGGCCCACTTTTCAAATGGTTCTTGAGATAGAATTAGATGTAATGGTATGGAATACTAATTATTTGGTTTTCATATGCATGGATAAATATCACACTTCTTAACATACATCTTATCATCTTGAAAAAGGGTAAGCCACCATAATCCAACTAGTAAAATCTTGTGTACAGTAGCCTCTACATCATAGTGTCCACTTGTAATGCCCTCATGAACTTCTTCAAGTACTTCAAAGATATCATGTTTCATGACAGAGTGTTGAATAATTTCATCTTGACCAAGTTTGTAGAGGTTTCCTCTAAATGAGTTGAAAAGGTGCAGTGTGGACTATGAGTTGTTTCTTAGCCCATGGAGCCAAATAATTAGGCACTAAGACAATAGTTAAGAAAGCTGCAATATCTTCCAACTCCTTAGGAACATAAAAAAAACTATAAATATTTAAACATTAGGTAGGTCATATTCAATAGTGCATGGTGGTTCTCTAAAATCAATATGAGAAAGATGGTCAGGGCCACAATTAGTTTTCCCTATTTTTACCGTGACAAAAAATTAAAATTCTTGAAACAACACTATCTAGTGGTAGATGCATATATGCAACACAAGTTTATTTACAAGATACTTTAAAGCTTAATGATATGTATATAATAAAAAAGGAGTTTCCAATAAGTATTGTCAAAAAAATTATAGAACATAAACCATTGATAGTGTTTTGTGCTCTATGGTGGTGTAATTTTGCTTAGCTAGAGTAAGTTTTCTACTTGAAAAATAGATAGGGTGATCAAGGCAACCTTCACTTGGTTTTTCAAGGATTACATTAACTACCATTCCAAAGGCATTAACATGGACATGGAATGGTTTCATCTAATTAGGGAACTATAAAATTAGAACAGTGACTAGTTTGTCATTTAAGATCTCAAAGACTTCTTGGTAAGCGAAGGTCTTGATAAAGTGTTAATTATGTTTCAAGAGTTTCTCCAAAGGCACAATAATCTTTACACATCTATAAATTCTTTTTCCTATAATACCTAGTATGGCCTAGAAAGGAATGAACTTCGTAATGAGACATTGGTTTTGGGAGGTGAAGAATGATAGATACTTTTATTGGGTCTACCAAAAGTCCATATTTGTAGATAATATGTCCTAGAATAACCTTGAAGGGTATATCAAAAATACACTTCTGTAGATTCAATGATATTTTTAATACTTGACAATGCTCAAGCATGATCCATAGATTAGAACAATGGTCCTTGACCAAGCTATAGACTATCCAGTCATCTAAGTAGACTTGAATAAATTTATGGATGAAATATTTAAAGGCCTTCATGGTTATATGTGAAAATATAATAGGTGTATTTGCCAACCCAAAAGGAATGATGATATATGTGAAGGATACCCATTTGGTGGTAAGCATAGTCTTAGATTGATATTCTTTGATAATTTGGACCTGATGGTACCCTAAAAATCCATCTGTGAAAGTATATATTTAACACGCAATGATGCCTTCAAGGATTTCCTCTATGAATAGTGTTGGGAAGGGATCAATAATATAGGATACATTAAGTATATGATAATCAACATAAATTATAATGCATCCATAGTTTTTTATATTTATGACCATAGGACTGACCCACTCAAATTCATCATTAGGGTGATCACTCTAACATGCAACATACTATCAATTTCTTCTTTCACACATACCTGTAGATTTGGATTCATCCTATATAGCCTTTTCTTGACTGGTCGAGCACTATCAACTAGTTTGATATGTATTTTTCCTAGAGATGGATGAACACCTTTCATCTCACTATAGCTTTTTATGAAGACATCCTAGTATTATTTTAATAAATCAAATACCTTTGAAACTTTTGTGTTAGTCCAATAATTACATATAGTTGTTATTTTTGGTTCTTCCTCTATATTGATATTGACTAGATGGTTTGAATTGTTTTTCAGTACGGGTGGTCTACATTGAGACTAGTATCATGAATAATTTATGAGCCATAGTTTGTAGGGATATAAAAATGTTTTACAATAGGTTAGGTCTATCAAACCCTTCACCTTCATCTACCTAAAATACTACTTTTTGCTTCCTTAGGCATATCTCTTCATGACATTCCAGATCAAAGACATAGTTTGGTACAAGAACATGTTGTACAAAGGGATCATTAAATAAAATTAGCCCTTCTTTTGGGACATCATGGATATACCTCAATAAATCTTCAATGGGACTTGGGTCACCAATATCTAATTTTTGCATGGTCTAAAGAGTGAGGAATAAATTCATTCTCAAAAATGAGTACCCAAATCTCATTCTTCATGAACATACCATGCTTTATCCCAAGTTCATAAATTTCCATAGAAATCATGTACCTAGAGGTACTTTAACAAGAAAGACTCTTCAATTATCCACATGGATTCATAGGATTCTATGTGTGGCTTAGGAGCTCATACTCCACTACAGATTATTGTGCCATGTATTTGGTTATCATCATGAAACTGATGATGAAAATTAGAGTGTACATTATCTTAATGGAGAAGTCACTCATTATGGGTTTTCCACCACCTTGTGGTTTTACCATCAAAAAGGTTAACCAATGATTATATACTATCACTATCAAAGTTATAAGTCTTCAAGGTGCTGAACAAAGTCACACACATCCATTTATCCATGAAGCCAAGGGGCTTCATCAATTCTTTCTAAAGGTGTATCCATAACTGGTCCTCTCATAACATGTTTGGTAATAAAGTGAACAAACCTATGCCATTTATGATACTAGAATGATATGTTCTCACAACTACAAATAGTACCACATACTCTTATAATGAGGTCATAGTTACCATAGGACTAATAATTAAAATCATTACTTGTAGTATTAGAAAGGGATTGAGTGTTCATCCATCAGAAGATTCCATCAGGATTAGGATCATGTTACTTACCATCTATGGTTATAACATTATATATGTGGTTAATATCTTTTTCCATAATAACAAGTTCTACGTATAGGGGCTGATGTGTTTGATCCAATGGAATAACAACATGTTGATCAATAGTCTCAAATATCATGTAACACTTTTTAAAACTTAAGTCTGCATTGTTTTTATAACACCGAGGTCACCCCAATAGAGTTGGAAAGTCATCTACCTATTCTAACTCAAGAACTTCAAAGACAGCTTTGAAAGGTACTACAAGGATATCCACCATTGAATTCTTAAGGACACTAATCATAGATAATGAGTTTTATTGGCTATAAATAAGACATGTGGAGATGGTTGCAATGCTAGACTAGCCATTTTACAGCATGCATCCTTGGTGAGGATGTTAAATATAATGCCAGTGTCAACCAAGATGTCCTGAATCACCCAACTATTGATGCTAGTATTCACCAGTATTTATTTTTCCTCTTGAGGGTTAGGAGAAATAGGGGTATCTTGTTGTTGATCATGATTCAATTGATGATCCTCAGTTTGTTGATTTAATTGAGGTTGAGCATTAGTTGGTGTTTGTACCTAATTTTTAAGCTAAGTACTCAGTTGTGGGATAATGTATGTGTCCAACATATGATTATAAAGCTCTTGGAAATTATCTCATACCATGTTTTGAGGCTCTGTTGCCTTTTTCATATCAACATATTGTGTTTCTTCTTGGTCCTTAAGAAATTGAATTTTTCCTTTTAGTCTTTATACCAACATCATACTGTCCTGGATTATATTCTTCTATTACTAGGCATCAAGATAATTCCTTTCCCAAGGCTCTTCATGTTGTACCTTCTCAATAAGAGTAGATGTAGTATGAGATTATCCAATGCTACATGTAGTGATATTAACCTATTGAGCTATTAGGGTGCTTGAGCTCAGCCACTAGTGAGGTTTCTCAATGTGAATCATACCTTCACCTTTCTCATTTATTTCCTTAGTGATGTTGTGTATAGGTTAGGACATTCTTCCAATAGATGCTCCTTTTTACAAAAAGCATGTGGTAGATAAATTGGTTAATCCCTTTGATAGTGGTCTAAGGACCCAAACTTATAACATGTTCTTGGTGGGAAATAATGACCACCTTATCCTCACCCTTGGCCTCACCCACAATAGACACCATTATCTTGATTATTGGACATAAAGGTTAGGTGTATACCATGCGAGTACTTTATCGATATCACTAATTAGCCAATAATCATTTGTATCATGGGTGTAGGAATTGCATATATTGTAGTATTCAGATAGCTTAGAATGCATATTCTACTATAAAAGAGGACAAGAGTGTACATTGCACTCTTAATGGAATATTTCACATGACTACTTCAGTACAGTGTGTATATTTTGACATAAGTAGTTACTTTGGTTATGACCTTCATACTCATAATAGATACACCAAATACCATTAAAATTATCATTTGCATTGTTTACAGTTAATTTTTCTAGTTGTAATGCCATTGAATTTATCTAGGCTTCCATGAAAGGACTAATTCTAGTGTTAATACTAACAATAGCTTTAGCGCATAGGGTGGCTTCTAGGGCTTTGTATAGGATAGTAAGAGTCTTCTAGGATAGTGTTCATTTGAAGGGAAGCAACAATCCTCCCATGAACCATTGTGCATACTAAGCATCATTAATTTCAAATGAAAATTTTGAGATAAGTTTTTCTAATTATGTGTCATACTCTCATACACTCTCAGTGAGCTCTTGATTTATATCTTTCAATGAAATAATACTTTGTTGCTCAAATTTGGGAATGTCAAATTCTAAAAAGAATGTTGTTTTTATATGATCATAATTAATTACCACTTTCTGAGGGTTAAACTTACTATACCACTTTTGTGATCATTTTAGAAGTGTGGTCATGAATTGTGTATCCTTTCACTCAAAATAAGTGATGCCTCATGCCATCCAAATGATTTCACACTTATGGACATGTTTTCCATCATTCTCCATACCTTGATATTTAGGTGTAAGTGAAGCATTATTTCATAATATACTATTGGTAGCTGAGGTGCTTATGTTGGTGGATATTAAGAAACCCTAAATCATGTTCTTTGAGGGGGTAGTCCACCACTTCCTCCTGTACCACTTCATAGTACACATCTAGTGCCTCCAACAATAATTATTATGTCATGGGGCATGATAGTTGGTTGATTAATATTATTTGGGCCTGTACACTATCCACTACAAATGGCAGGCATGTTAGGCATCCCAAGATAGGCCATGAAATTCCCTTGAAGGGGAAAATAAAGTGTTAATTATAGATGAGTTATAATAAACTTAGTTATAATTTACCTTACAAGATTAATCTATGATTCAACGCTATCTATATCCCAATTATGTATACATATTTTTTTAATTTAAAAGCATGAACACCCACTATGCTTGGGAAACATGGTTGGTTTAAACATGGTTCTTCAAACTCTTCTATTCATCTCATTTCTCCATTAAAAAAACTTATCATGGGCATGGTTTGAAATTTATAGATTCCTCCTTGTAAATTCTTGCTTCATTGTAGACTGTAACAACACTTCTTACATTCTCTCAATCCTTTCCTATGCCACTTCCTCATATGATCATCTACCAAGCCTCATCATATTTTCTATTTCATAATGCCCACTAACTAGCTAGCATTCTAAACCTAAAATTCTTTATCAAAACTTATATATTCCCCTTCCAACTATTCAAATCATGATAGGATGGATTTATAATTCCATTTCCAGAGTTTTGAGTCCATAATCAATGAACAACTTCTTGAATTCTAATAAAAAATGTATAAAATACCAACCACCTGGCTCTCTGATAAACTAAAACTTGGCTTATTTAGGAAAATAATAAGTGGTTAAATCATAATCCAAAATATATCTATTCAACACTCCTCTCTACTAGATATTAACAGCTCACACCCATATTAATCCTAGTCATGCTAAAGCCTTTTGATAATCTATCATCCAAGATTATCTTCTCATAAAATTTCATGAATTATATTGAGTATAAGTGGATATAAAAACATCTAAATGAATAGGTACTTTAATAAATAAAGTTTCATATAATGCACTATAGATATTTTGTTCCAGCCACTGATGTTTGGAAACTCTTGGTTCAAGATAAGGAACCATAAAACTATCCTAGACCCTAGTAATCCATTATTCAATACTTTAAAGGATTATATGTTCAAGGATCTTCTGTTAATGTCCATCAATCACTATGAGGTCTTGAAAATGGAACCACAATGTTGGGTTTTTAATATCTTAATCACATTTTTTTAGGCATTAAAGTGTAGCCCCAACAATTTTGTTCAGTGGCCCTTCACACAAGATTGTGGTCTTGTGCACTCACCCAAAGTGCACAATAAAAGATCAATTCCCATGGGTTATGTTGCTTAGTAACATGATATTCATATACTTGAGATTATTCATTTATATATTTAGTAGTTACATAGAGAAATAAATACACTACTATAGGCCTTGACTCAATAATTACGACCACTATAACTATAAACAAAAATGCCATGAAGTTCAACAGATTGTCAATTCATAATGTATGTTCCATATATATCATTACAAAATATAAGCAATAAAATTAGTTAATTCAGTTCATAGTTCATATGAAAATGTGACTTAAACATAAACACATAACACCTAAATTTATAATAATATCCATAAGTCTATATTATATTATTGTAATATTCTATTCATCATCGATCACCTTAAATAATTCCAATAGGGGTATTTATAAATTTTTTCCCTAACCAAGTAGTTACATAATAAATGACAACATGGGTGGTTGGCCTACAAACTCCTAGTAGACTGATAGTCATGACAATCTATCAATTATTTTCTTCTAAGGACCTAGGCCTTTACACCCCTTATATTCTTATTCTATGCTAGATCCTTGCTACTATATGTCCTCTTATTTATGAGATGGTGTAAAATTCATGATGGTTAATGTCTATATGTACCTTAAGACTCACTCCTCAGCCACCTTCTACTTCCCATGCACTCTCCAAGTCTTTCACTACTATTTTGAGTGTTATGTTCTTGGGTTCTTCATAGTTATGTTTCATCTTTGACTTGGTATTA
>JARHVA010001269.1:852500-890000 GCA_037957365.1 Torreya grandis
AGTCTATAGAAGGTGATATACCAAAAGATTTTCTGTACTCATACCCTTAGCATGCACTTGGAACTAAAGATAGGTTTCACATACACTTAATTAAATGTCAATATTCCCTCTCACAGAAATTCTTCAACATGGGGTCTTATAGATAACATGGGCTAAGAGGAACTAAACAATATGCATTCTAAGAAACCCTATTGAGTCGCTTACTCACTACACCTACAATCTACTTTGATACTTCTTGTTGAAATATAAAAGAGAGATTACAAACACACAAGGTAATAAGGAGAGTAACATATGAATGTAGACAAAACTTACACTTTCAAAATACTAACATCCATTGTGTACACTTGTAAAATACTAACATCCATTGTGTTCTAGCTTCATTTCTTCCATCGGGTCACAAAACAGGGCTGACAAGGGTTTTAAAGTGATTAACCCTTTTAGTATGTGTTCATAAAGCATATATGTTATAAATATTTAAAAATTACACTAAGGGATCCATATTAACCTTATCCACCTTCTTCAAATGCCTCAAGGTCCCATGCAAAGGCTCATGAAAGATATGATCATTCCAAGATGACCATTCGAGTCATTTTCATGTACTTTATGAGGGTTTATGTGTCTCAAGCCTGAAAATGGTATTTTTGTGATTCCTTTTAACATATGAAATATAATACACCTCTTTTTTATCCCTATTTACCTATTCAAATCATTATAATTTCTCACCAATATCGAAGAATGAAAATGACTGCCTCTTTGAAATTAGGTTCATACCTCACTAATGAGTCTACCTATACCTTTGAGCCAAATGAATATTATTGGAACTTAACATGAAATAATATTTTTTTAAGACATAATATTTATCCCCATGTAAGTGATACAAAACATTACAAGGCTTGGCAAAGGTTATAACTTGAAATGACCCTCATTTAAAATTATGCCTATTTCTTGCCTTATCTTGATGACTGTAAACCTTCTTGGTTAGAGCATCCTAATTAGTCTCAGAAATTACAGGTTGATTTATAATTTTTATATGGGTGTATCAAAACTATAAAAACCCTCTTTTAATATTTTTTGACATCTGGTCCATGTCTCTACCTCCTTCAACAATAAAATAGGGTTTATGCAAAGAGAAAAGTGCCCCCTATATGAGACAAAATAGGGGGTAGTTCCCCTATTATCACTAAAAAATTTATTATTGGATAATATTAGTTGACCATCAAGGGTAATCTATACTAATTTTTATCCTTTAACTCCAAGCATAAGATCTTCATGTCTACACATTCCCTAGGCAAACTTTCAACAAGGCATCATGATGAAGGTAGGCAGGGTATGAGACTGAGTTTTGCCTTTAAAAAGGTTAATTTTATGAATATACTTAGATTAATGAGGTATATTTTCATGTTGGATCATGTTATATCATCCTATTATTTTTTTAGGTCCTCACTCTTCATATACTCTTTCTTTCATAAGCATATGGTCACACTTATCATGATTGTGATTGTGTCTGTCCTTCCTATAGGTGGTTTTGGATATTTAGGGGTTTGTGTAGGCTCATTATCATTTGAAAGAGTCCTATGAAAACATAAAATACTTATTGAGGTTACTAACCACCATTCATCAAGGTTGAGTTCTTATTAGCCTGCCAAAATACCTTCTCTTCTCAAGGTTAAGCTAACTGCCTATATTTTCAACCTAATTGTGTTTCATGGTCCTTGGGCATACCAGTAGATTTTATGGCTTCAATTAAGATGATAATTTTTTTTATAACCCCGTTTTGAAACATATTTAATTCACATAACCTCCACTTCTATAAAACAATCTAAATATCTCACAATTGCATTTACATGCTCATACTGACCCCTTTCTTGTTGACTAAGACAACCATACTCTTCTAGATCCATGTAGGTGTCCATAAATGGTTTAATCTTGAGAATTAGTGTTATAAAATAAATTTAACCTATATGGTTAAATTAAAACTTGTTTCAATCATTTCATACTTTGATAAGTCCTCCTTAAGCACTTTAATCTTACAAACCTAAGTTTTCTTTCTTTACTGTGACACCTTGTCCTTTTGTTGTTATAGGTGGATATTAGTTATCTTATATCTTGTAAATAATGTGGAAAGGATTCCTTGAATCAAATGTTAGGTCTCAAAAACATATAGGTATTGGAAAATTTCTTTGATAGTCCTAAAACATCAAAATGAGATCAAATTAAGGTCACTATTTGAACCTGTAGGTGCAACCTTCTAGGTCTGGTACAAACTATAGGTGAGTTTGAAGGACATGACATCATCTAATCATCTTGTTTTAATGATCTCTTAAGGTCATGAACATAATTCTCACCCTCAATACTAATCAAGCTTGAAAACATGATTTAGTTTGTTACTTAGGGGAGTAATTGGCCTCATGTGGCTTAGGCTTGTAAATAATACCAGTCATTTTTAGTGTTTTAGAGAGCATATTTGGGCCTCTTAAATACCCTTATCCACTTGTTATCATCTCCTCCTGCTTTACATGCTCATTTCCCATCCCAAGGGATACAAGGTGAATATAACTAAATTCTTTGAAACACCATTCAATTATGTTAAACAAGGTCCATGAAAACCCTTTGGTCCTCTATTTTCTCCTTTAGGGATGAGGGCCATGAATGCACAATAATCTACCTTAACTAGTTCAAGCCTTCTCCTACCACATTAACACATTTTATAATCTTGTTATGATAAAAATATCATATCACAACCTTAAATATATGTTCTCTTGATTCCATCCTTTCACGGGACCATTTTGATGTCCTACTCAACCATCTGTAGGTGGATACCTTGACATATCAATGGTGAAAAAACATGAACCATATGAATCCTCCATTAAATTTAACTTGAATTGTTTTCATCAAGCATGCCAATGCACTTAAATTGATGATAAGGAGTTGTAAAACCTATTGTATCATTTCACACCTTAGGATGATGTCATCATAGGTTCCTGAAAGTGTGAATGAGCTGTGAGTGGATAGTGAGTGTGGGAAAGTGAACCAAGATGGACTAAAAGACCTCATGGGAATATTAAACCTATGTTCAACCCTATTTAATCATGATTTTAATAAATAAAAACTTTGGATAATATCAAAACTTTCCTTTGAATGTTGAAAACATTTGTGATTACTAAGAAGGAGGTAGGCAATACATTGAAAGATTGTTTGTGTGACATGTATCTTTGTAAATCATGAGAATGCCTTAGATAATGGAGGTGAAAATTGAATATTAAATAAAGAGAAGTTTTATAACATAAATGGGACACCAACACCACCCCATGGAACTGATTACATAACATGACAACCTGAAGGTGATGAAAAACTGCCCATACTCAGAAAACTACATCCTCTTGCAAAATGAGTTGGTTTCCTCATTAAGAACATTTTAAGCATGAAAAAAGTGTGTGAATAATTATATTATTAATCTAATAATATCTGAAATTAATATCAACAACTAATTTGTATGGACTTGTTCAGAATGGAGGAAAACTTGGAGGGTGTATAGATTGATAGGCAGTTTTGTATAGTCCACTTTGAATGGATTGTTCATGAATAACACCTGAAAAATTATCAAAATTATTATATTTATTTTAATCTATAATATTTATTAAAAAAACTCCCAAAATATTTTGACTTGAAACTCTTCTTGCTGGACGTACCAATCAAAACCCTGAAAGTGGTTTTTCTATGCCAAGAAAGGCAAAATTGTAATAATTTTTTTTTGAGATATAAATTTAAGATATATGTAAAAAATGTGTATTTTATCATTTTGGATATGGGTATTCACATTCACATGTTTATAAAGTGTCACACTTCCCAAGGAGTTGTACAAGTGTCATTTTCTCTCTCTTTGGGCAATAAAACTACCTTTTTTTCTAAACAATCTACCATTTATTTATTTATGTAAACTTACTAGGACTTATAAGGACACATGGAACATGAAATAATCATTTTTGACTTGGATAAATCCCACGGAACATGTATAAATCATTAAATGCACCATTTAAACTCCTCAAATGACTTGAATGATAAATGGACCTAGAGAACACTTAACCAAATATATTACAACATCAGTTGACACTAATTTACCTATGAAAAAATTTATGACAAAATATTATACCCATTATATGCCTAAATGTTTTTACTATGGGTGCCTTATTTTGACCTAAAAGTCAAAATTAGTCACAAAATGGTGACTCATAGGGGTAGTATGCCTACTATACTAACTAGAGCAATAGCCTTATTAGTAAATTGGGATTATGGATTAATATAAGGACTATGATAAAAAAAATATACTTTGACCATTTACTCAAACCTTTGATCAACAAGACAACTAGTGACTACCTCAACCACACAAAGGGAAAGGACACACACAACAAGAAAACAAACACACAAGACACACACATGTGCATAAGCACTTAGAGGATTTAAGAAAAAAAAACCTATTATGCACAACTAACAACTAAACAAAATCCTTTCCAGGATCAAAATAAAAACCTCTTGAGTCATTTTCATGATGAGATGATATAAAGTACTAAGCATGCTTCTCTTTGAAATGAATGTTTTGTGGGCCAGACCTCCTATTTGGCATTTCACTTGATCTGATCTTAAGTAGATTCTCTTTGAAAAAATATCCAATGAATACATATTATTATTGAACATGTTTATACACTTCATGCTACTACCCACTCTTTATTTTAAGGTCATTTTGTATCTCGTAGGCATAGCTTCAAGAGGATTGATTTCTTGCTTCTTATAAGAATGAGGCCAATATGAGTTTATTTCATCTTTAAAGAGATGATATGTTTCTCCCAACTAATTGAGAGGATAATATCCCTTATTTATGACTTCAAACATGTCATCATCAAATACATATGCTTCTTGAGAGGATAAATTTGAAAGTTTGTTTCTCCTTTGCATACTTACTTGAGTCCAAATGCTACCTTCTTCATCCTTGATCAACTCATGGTCTCATTGGAGAGGAGTATATCCTACTCCAATGACTTCAAAAAATTCAATGATTATAAACTTTTCCATGTTCATATATGGTGTCTTGCAAAGTGAGGAAGGAGTTAATGATCATTTCTTCTTACTTGGAAAAAAGGAAACTTCTTTCTTCAAAAGCTTGTGAATTATCTTTTTGTTCACTAAGGGGAGTGCCTATGGTGATCTCATCCTCATAAACACTCATGAAGTATTTTTAATCAACCATGAATTGAGCATACTCTTCTTCATTTGCCTCTCTCAAGATAGACTTTTCAACACAAAGAAAGCATTCTTCATCAACCAAACAAAGAGACTCAATACAAGGAATTACCTTCTCATCATCACTTAAGACCTCTTAAATTGTGTCTCGAGTGGTACAATCTAATTTTCATTTTCAAAAACCTCAATATCTTTAACCTCTTCCATGGTGATGCCAATACTAAGCATCTTGAAATCATGTGATCTAGCCTAATGAGGCTACTAAAGAGGTATGTTTTCCTCAAGTAAGAGCTCTCTTTCCCTATAAATCAACTGATCCTCTTTTAGTTGCCACACCATAGGTCCATAAAGGTAGAGGGTAATAGGATGAGGAGAAGATGAAATAGTTGGTGGGGGTGGAAAATAGAGCTCAAGGTCATATGGATAATGCAAGGTTAGAGGCTCTTTTGGAAGCTCATGAGAAAGAGGAGGAAAAACTTGAGCCAAAATCACTTGATTCTCTTCCTTACACTTGACCAATACTTCATTAACATAAAAATCAGCTTGAGGAATCTCTTGATGAAGGGTAGATGGGGTGTGTTAGGCATAGGATCTTCTTTTGGGTCTAAACCTTCCATCTCACCTTGACTAAGCAACTTCATCTTTGCCTCTAATTCCTCAATTTGCTTTGCTAGGTTCTCTTGGAAAAACTTCTCTTAAAGTTGATAGGAATCATCATGGTAAAAAGGATTCCATGAAGGTTGCCATTGAATAGAGGGAGTTTCTTGAGGAAGGGTGGGAGGGACTTGAGAAGGACTAGCTTCATTTTCCACTTCAAACTCTTTGACAATGCTCTTCTCTTTTTCCTTGCCCCATGAATTTACAATCTCACTTCAACTCATGATCTTAGGATTGGAACTCTCTTCTTGAGGAAGGATGGGAGATGTTTGTATAGGATCAAGCTTATATTCAATTTCATATTCATTGACTAGGATTTTATCCTCTTTCTTTCCCCATGACTCAACTACCTTACTCCAGCTCATGATGCTAGGATTACAGGTCTCCTTTTGGGGTGATGGAAATGCAATGTGAGAGGGCAATGAGGGTTTGGAATCGACTTCTTTGGCTGCCAATATAGACTATTGCATATGAAAATTTTCCAACTCAATCTGCCTGTTAAGATTGGCTTCAAACACAAGGTCTTTCTTCTCAAATCTCTCTTCCAAATGATTAGGAAAAGGGGGATTTTGATAGGCTTAATTTATCTCATGATTAGAGGTTTTGTATGGATAATGTGGAACTTGGGGAATTGGATACAAAGGTTGATATGTTTGGTGAGGATTCCTTTCATGAACTTCTAGCCTATCCTCTAAGGAAGAGACTAAACCACTCATGTCAACCATCTCACTTCTGATCCTTTACCAATTGACTCTCTCAATAGGTTCTGACTATTTCTTGACTAACTCTAATGCATTTCTCACCTAATGGATGGAAAATTAGGAATATTTTGACCATATCCCCTTCTTGTATCAAGCTCCAACATATATCTTTCATAACCCAAAAGTGTTTTTTTGAAGGTGGAAATGGGTTGATTGGAGAAAGGATTAGGTTGACTAGGAGAGGTAAAACATTGAGAAAATTGGTTATAAGATTGATACAACTCATGACAGTGCTAAAACTAGTCATATTGGGACTGATAAAGGTCATATGAAGGTTGATAGGTATCATGGTGAGGTTTACCAAGGACTTGTTCATATTGCTATGGGATGCGCAAAGATGTATATGTATCACCAACTTAAAAAGGGCAAAATTCATAACCATAGGTATCCATGAAACTTCATTTTAAGTAAGAACATAAAGAAACAGATTATCAAAGTTATTAAAAGGATCACTTGGGCTCCTTAACTAGCTAATATGTCTTTAGAGTCACCATTGGTGTTTGGAAAGATGCCTCCAAATGTTGATTGTTGAGAGATAACACCAAAAATATCTCAATCTCCTGGAATAAGAGTTCCACCAAGTGTGCCAAAAACTATTGTCACTTGAACTTTCACCCCATGAGGAGATGGGAAAAACATCCCCTCATTCATGTGAGACAATGGAACCACCTTAGGGCTGTGGGTATTCCTATTAGGAGTTAGATCTATAGATTAGTGGATAGCTCCCCTTGATGCATCACTAAAGATCATATCCTTCTACTAACACTTGGGTAATGAAAACGGATAGGGATGACATGGAAGTAAACCTAGTCTATAAAAGCTGATACACCAAAATATTTTCTCTACTCATACCCTTAGCATGCACTTAGAACTAAGGACAATTTGCACATACACTTCATCTAATGTCAATCTTCCCTCTCACATCAATGCTTCAACATGGTGTCTTGGAGATAGCATGGGCTAGGAGGAACTAAAAAATAGGCATTATAAGACACCCTATTTATTACCCTACTCACTACACCTTAAATCTACTTTGATACTTTTTTTTGACCTCCAAAAGAGAGATTACAAACATACAAGGTACTAAGGAGAGTAACATTTGAAGGTAGACAAAACTTAAACTTGCAAAAGACTAACATCTATTATGTACACTTAGTGAAATATTTTAATGAGGTAGAACAATTATATTTATTTATTCAACAAAAAATTTGGTAAGGATTCACCATACCCAGACAGAGAGATCAGATGCAATGCCAAAAGGGCTCAATTTATAGAAGAAAATGGGAAGAGATAAATAAGGGAAGTCCAAGAGACACTTGGACATGTGTAAATTTGATCAAATTAGTTAAAAATGTATGAGAGAGAGGTATGGGGTGAGCCATGTAGTATCATGAGTTACAAATGTCATTTACACTCATTTAAGACATGCAAAGCGGTTAAGAAACTCCTTTCCTTGCACAAAAAACTTCCCCTAATGATTAGCTTTCCAAAAATGCCCTATAATTGCAATTGATCAGTTTTGATGATGGATTTTAGTAAGAGGGGTTACTAATAATCCCTCATATGCATTGAAGAGGTTCTTGATCATCCCTATCACTCTGGCCATGCATAATCATCTTTGGTAGTCTCAAAATAGCTCTTTTCCCTTTACCTCTCACACTTGGCACCTAAAAAATCTTAAAAATTACAATATGATATATAAAATAAGATGAATTAAATGTGTCCCAAGTATCCATGGCATCAGTTACAAGAAACAATCCTTAAAAGGCTTTCCAAATGAAGATTCACCATTTTCTCTAAGTCTTCCCTAACTGGCTCACTAGACTGGTTAAAATGAGAGAGCTAGAAAGGACACTTGTGACTATTTAAAATCTTTTAAAATGGCATGAAGATTTGTTTTAAGTCCCATTATAACTTCCCAAGTGGTTGGTATCCATTGATCATCCTCAAGACCTAAGAAACATAAGAAAATGTCAAATAAAACTATTTCATGCATGACCTATATGGATTAAATATAATATAATTCCATAGATTTTATCCTCATGAATTTTAAAACAACTTATCTTCAGCACTCATGGTCAAATTATTCCATTTGAAGGCACTTCTAGGTTCATTTCTTCCATCCGGTCATAAAATAGGGCTGGCAAGGGTTTTGAAGTGATTAGTCCTCTTAGTCTTTGTTCATAAATATTACACATTAGAAATATTTCCAAATTACATAGAGGGATCCATATGAATCTTCTCCAGCTTCTCCAAATTCCTCAAGGTCCCATGCAAAGGCTCATGAAAGATATGAGCATTCCAAGATGACCATTCTAGTCATTTTCATGTACTTTATGAGGGTTTGTGTGTCTCAATCCTAAAAATAATATTTTTTTGATTATTTATTCCATTTTAACACTCATGAATTTATATTTTATCCCCATTTATATATTCAAATCATTATAATTTCTCATGAAGACCTAAGAATGAAAATGATTGGCTCTTTCAAATTAGGTCCATACCTTGCCAATGTGTCTGCCTGCACCTTTGAGCCAAATGACTATTATTAAAACTTAAAATTCACTAATATAGATTTAAAAAATCATATTTATACCCATGGAAGTTATCCAAAACATTACAAGGCTTGGAAAAGGCTAGAACTTGAAATGACCCCTCATTTGGAATTATGCCTATTCATTGCCTTATCCTGATGACTGCAAACCTTCTTGGTTAGAGCATCTTGCTTAGTATAAACATTATAGGTTTATTTATCATGTTTATATTGGTGTATTACAACTATACAAACCCTCTTTCAAGCTTTTTTTAACCTCTAGTCCATGTCTACCTCCTTCAACAAGAAAATAGGGTTTATGCAAAGGGAAAAGTGCCCCCTATCTGAGACAAAATAGGGGGTAGTTCCCCTATTATCCATAGTAAATTTATTGTTATATAATATAATTTAACCCAAAATGGTAATATTTACTAATTTTTATCTTTTAAATCCAAGCATAATACCTTCATCTCTACACATTCCCTAGGCAGACTTTGAACAAGGCATCCTGATGAAGGTAGGTAGGGCATGAGACTGAGTTTTGCCTTTGAAAATGTTAATTTTATGAATATCCTTATCCCAATGAGGTATATTTTCATGGTGTATCATTATATATCATACTATTCTTTTTTTAGGCATTTACGCTTCATATACTCTTTCTTTCATAAGCATATGGTCACACTTGTCATGATTGTGATTGTGGTTATCCTCCATGTAGGTGGTTTTGGATATTCAGGGGTTTGTGTAGGCTCATTATCCTTTGAAAACATAACATACTTATTTATATTAATAACCACCATTTCATCAAGGTTGAGTTTTTATTAGCCTACCAAAATACCTTCTCTTCTCAAGGCTAAGGTCATTGCCTATATTTTCAACCTGACTATGTTTCATGGTCCTTAGGCCTTCCAGTAGGTTTTATGGAATCAATTAAGATGGTAATTGTGTTTATAACCCATTTTTGAAACATCATTAATTCACATAACCTACACTTATATAAAATACTCTAAGTATCTCATAATTGCATCTACATGCTCATACTGACCCCTTTCTTGTCGACTGAGACAACCATACTCTCCTAGATCCCTGTAAGTGTCCATATATGGTTCAAGCTTGAAAATTAGTGTTCAAAAATCAATTTAACCTGTATGGTTAACTTCACACTTATTTCAATC
This sequence comes from Torreya grandis, assembly GCA_037957365.1. NCBI lineage: Eukaryota > Viridiplantae > Streptophyta > Pinopsida > Cupressales > Taxaceae > Torreya > Torreya grandis. The sequence continues at coordinate 862,862 of JARHVA010001269.1, forward strand.
ATTTCATGCTTTTCTAAGTCCTTATTAAACACTTTAATCTTACAAACATGTGTTTTCTTTCTTTATTGTCACACCTTGTCCTTTTATTTTTGTAGGTGGATATTAGTCAGCTTATATCTTGTCCATAATGTGGAAAGGATTACTTGAATCCATTTTTAGGTCTCAAAAACATATAGGTATTGTAAATTTTCTTTGATACTCCAAAAACATCAAAAGGAGATCAAATTAAGGTCACTATTTAAACTTATAGGTGTAACCTTCTAGGTCTAGTACAAATTGGAGGTGATTATGAAGGACATGCCATCATATAATCATCTTGTTTTAATGGTATTTTAAGGTCATGAAAATCCTTTATACCCTAACTACTACTAAATCTTGAAAACATGATTTAGTTTGTTACTTACGGAAGTAAGAGATCTCATGTGACTTAGGCCTATAGATAATACTGGTCATTTTTAGTGTTTTGGAGAGCATATTTGGGCCTCTTAAATACCCTTCTCCACTTGTTATCATCTCCTCCTTATTTTCATGCTCATTTCCAATGCCAAGGGATAAAATTTGAACATAACTATATGCTTTAAAACACCATTCAATTATGATAAACAAGGTCCATGAAAACCCTTTTGTCTTATATTTTACTCCTTTAGGGATGAGAGCCCTGAATGCACAACCATCTTCCTTAACTAGTTCAAGCCTTATCTTGCCACCTCAACACCTTGTATAAGATTTTTATGACCCAAAGGGCATATCATAACCTCAAATATATTTTATCTTGTTTCCATCCTTTCATGGGAGAATTTTTATGTCCTACTCAGCCACTTGTAGGTGGATACCTTGACATATCAATAGTGAAAAGACATGAATGATATGAATCATCCATGAAATTAAAATTGAAGTGTTCTCATCAAGTATGAAAATTCACTTCAATAAATGATAAGGAGTTGGAAAACCTATTTTATCCTCACACCTTAAGATGACATCATCATAGGTTCTTGGAAGTGTGAATGAGTTGTGAGTGGATAATGAGCATGGGAAAGTGGACCAAGATGGACTAAAAGACCTCATGGGCATCTTAAACCTATTTTCAACCCTATTTAAACATGATTTAAATAAAGGGAATATTTATAAAATATCAAAACATTCCTTTCAATGTGGAAAATATCTGTGATTACTAAAAAGGAGGTAGGCAATATGTCGAAAGAATGTTTGTGTGACATGTATCTTTGCAAATCATGAGAATGCCTTGGAGAATGGAGGTTAAAAGTGAATATGAAAGAAATATAAGTTTTATAACATCAATGGGACACCCACACCATCCCATGGAATTGTTTTCATAACATGACAACCTGAAGCTGATGAAAAATTGCCCATACTTAGAAAATTACATCCTCTTGAAAAATAAGTCTATTTCCTCATTAAAACCATTTGAAACATGAAAAAATTTGTGTAAATCATTATAGGATGAATCCAAAAATCTATGAAATTAATCTTAGCAACTAATTTTTATGTATTTGTTCAAAATGGAAGAAAACTTGGAGGATGTATAGATTGATAGGCAGTTTTGCACAGTCCACTTTGAATGGACTATTCATGAAGCACACCTGACCAATTATAAAAAATATTATATGTATTTTAAAGTAACATATTTTTAAAAAACCTCAAAAAAGTGTTTGACCCTAAAAGTGGTTTTTGTATGCCAAGAAGGGCAAAATTGCAATAAAACAATTTTGAGATATAAATGGAAGTTTTATATATATATATATATATATATATATAAATAATGTGGATTTTATCATGTGGGATATGGGGAGTCACATTCACATGTTTTATAAGTGGCACACTTCCCAAGGAGTCATACAAGTGTCCTTTTCTCTCTCTTTGGGCAAGAAAACTACATTTTTTATAAATAATCTACCATTTATTTAGTTATTTAAACTTCTTATGACTTATAAGGACACATGGGACATGAAATAATTATTTTTTAATTTCATAAATCCTAAGGAACATGTACAAAACATTAAATGCACCATTTAGACCCCTGAAAATGACTTAAATGATAAATGGATCTTGAGAACACTTAACCAAAGATAGTACAACATAAATTGACACAAATTTACCTATGAAACACTTTATTAGAACATATTATATCCCATTATATGCCTAAAAGTGAATTTTTTTACTAGGGGTGCCATATTTTGACCTAAAAGTCAAAATTGGTCAACAATTACATTATGAAGGAAAAATGTGCAATGAAATTTTAAATTTCCAAATTGAAATTTCATTTATTGGACCCCTTTTTAAATTTTTTTGGATATATTTTTAATTTAAATGACTTAGACAATAAACTTAAATTTTTCATTACACTTTTGAAATTAGCTTATCCCATCTAAATCCTTCTAAAGGTAGGACATGGATCCATGAAAACCTTTAAATAAATTATGATGTACAAGTGAGTGAGATCATAATGTGTGGTGTGCTGATATTTTTGCTTTACCTTGTAATCCTTGAGCACCATGAAAACTTTCCCATAACTCGTTAGAGTGTGAATCAGTGTGATCATGATATATGACATGTTTTTATTGCCTTATAGTCTCATAACTCGTGGGCACCATGATAACCTATGATAAAACTCATGCAAGAGTGACTGCATTAAAATGCACAACAAGGCACTAAGAAAACACTATGGATTCTCACAACACAGATCACTTGTGAGTATGTGAACATTGATAATTCATGTTATTTTTACACATAACTTATGATGAGGACATTCAAGGGTGAATGCATTAAGATAAATGTAATTGGGGTAGTAAAGTAATTCAAGTTATAAAGTGTCATTTGTGGAATTGATTAAGGTATCTATCTAAGATGTGACAAGGGATGATTACGTGAACTTGGGACTTAAACTAAAAGTTTACGCAATGGTGCAATAAACATCTAAAGGGATTTTTTTTTTTGTTTTTAAGTGTCAATATATTAGTAATATGCATAAATAGAAATCATAAGATATTCTTTGGGACCAAATATCTTGTCTCCACATTAACTATATTATATCATTGGTTCCAACTACATATCAAATGTAGAGGGTTGTTTCAATCAAATCAACTTTCATGACAACCTCATCCACCTTCAAAAATATAAAATGATAAAACAAAAATGTTGTGACCCTAAAATCTATGGTCCCCTTTTCAATGGGTGATACAAGTCATGTAAATCCAACCACTACCCTGAATCTAGGTTTGGTATATAACATGGGGGCCTTAATGTATGGTATCACCTAAAATACCCTATCATATCCACTCACCATCACCCCATAATTCATGTTAAAATATTTTACCACTTGAATATTATTTATTGTGTTTCTTTTTCTTCTAGGGGTTCAAGTTTGGTGTTTTCATATGTTTTTAAAACTTATTTAATTACTCTAGATGTTAATATATTTTCAGCATGGATGAATATAAGCTAAAAGATAGATTATGGTACCTCAGTGTCTTTTTTGAGCATAGACAACATTATAATATGGATTTGAGATAGTTGTCAAATGTGAAGCTTTGTTATAATCAAATCAATGCTCATGATGTCCTTGTCAACCCTTAATAATAGAAAACCCAAAATGAAATAAGTCATCACCTTGTAGGGTATATATCCCTTTGTAATGTGTTAAATTAATGTAAATCTAATAGTCACCCTAAATCTAGGCCAAGTGTATAATATGGTCTCTATGGTGTTTAATATTACATGAACTTCCCTCTAGTTACCCCTCACCATCACCGCCTAGCTCACGTTAGAATATTTCACCACTTGCATGTTTTGTAGCCTAGACCTTCCCTACCACTTTGCCATTGTTCAAGATCTATGGGGAAAAAATGTCTCCCCCCTATAAAACTCATTACCATGTTGTATGAGGGAACACACAATCTTATTTTTTACCATGACCTACACCATAAATATGTGATTATTATTACTTACCATTGTGTGTACAAAAGGTTAGATGATGTTAGTTGTCATGGGTTTCAAGTGAGGTATGACTACCATTTTACATCTTTCACTTTATAAAACCATACTTTACCAAAATAGAAAATTATATCTTGATGCTATATATTATATTAAAACTATAATATAATATTATGTAATAATATTATTGTAATTATTATTGTTTAATATAGCTATTCTAAGAAAATAAATGTGCAAGAGATATAATATAAGGAGAAATCAAATAACTAATGCAACAATGATTTGGCGATGTTGTCATTTACATTGTATAACAACTTTAATGTTTTGCACAACTACTAACGCTATGATAAGGAATGTTTGTGGCACCTAGTTGTTAACTACCCTGCAAACATAACATCCATTGGAAAAACTTGATGCTAAAGATAATGTACACCTCCATATCATATTTGTAAAGAGTTAAATTTGGTATGCTTTTACCATTTTATAAAATTTATTAGGGATTATTCAAAATAAGGTAGTATGATTTAGATAAAATCATAAAATAAAAATGTGTTTCAAATTCATGAGAGTCCATTACTGAGAGAAAATTAGGGATCATTCCACATGGACTTGTAGGTTGAAGGTTGATAACACTTACCACAGTCATCAGTAGGTGGTATTTTTTTTTGTCGTAACACATTTTTATGAGTGGGTGTTATTTGAAAAAAATTATGTAGCCATTTATCTATGGGTTTTATGTTTTGTGCTTTGTGCTATGTGTTGTTACTCCCTTGCACTTTTTAGAATTATTAATGCATTGGTTACATTGAATTTTTTTCTCATGTGTTTCTTATTAAATATTATATATAGTATTGTTGTTGCACTCTTTTTCTTTACAAGATGATCGTGCCCAATCCCACAACACAAAGTGGCATCAAGGATGTGGAGGCTATGGTGCATTCTAACTATCTTAGAATAAGGTATAGTGATAGTGATGATAATAGTAAGGTATTTTAGGGGATGGACTCAAAGAATCCAAAATAGATACATGTACAAAGTTTGATGACATGTGGCATCTGTGAATATAATTTATGGCTTCCATCAAACTATCTCAATTATTCAATACATGATTAATGTTATATATTAACATATTAATAATATATAATATGCTAATATAATATATAATTATGCTTTTATTTTTAAAAAAATAATATAATATAATATTTTATAATATATAATAGAGCTTAATAATGATATTAATTATAATAATATTAGTACAACTACCAATTTACACTTATGTTTTATAAAACCATGCCTTACCAAAACATAAAATTAAATATTGTATGCTTAATAATAATAATAATAATAATAATAATAATAATAATAATAATAATAATAATAATAATAATAATAATAATAATAATAATAATAATAATAATAATAATAATAATAATAATAATTGTTAGTCAATATAGTTATTCTGAAAAATAAAATTTTAAGAGATATAACATAAAGTGAAACCAAGTCACTAATGCAATAATTATTTTGGGGTGTTGTCAGTCACATTTTAGAACAACATTTAAAATCTTTCATTTCCATTTACCATCACCACCCAAAACATGTCAAAATATATTGTCACATGTATGTTTTTTATTTCCTTGTTATTTCTTCCAATGATCTGAATTTGGCGTTTCCATATGTTTGTAAGCCTAATTTAATTATTCCAAATTTTAATAAATTCATAACATGAACTAACATAAGCTACAAGATAGATTCTGGTATGTCAATGTATTGGCCCCACATAAACATCACTGTAATATGGATTTGAGGTACCCATGGGATGTGGAGCCATGTCACAATAAAATTAGCATTCATGATGTCCTCATCCCCTTAACAATAGAAAAAAACTAATCAAAGATGTTACCACCTTGTAAGCTAGATACCGCTTTGGAATGTGTGCAAGTCATGTAAATTGAACAACTACCCTAAATCTAGGCCCGATGTATGATATGGGCTCTATGGTGCATAATATTATATGACATACCCTGTCATTACCTCTCACCCTTGCCACCTAACTCACCTTGAAATCTTTCAATACTTACATGTTTTGTATTCCTTAACCCTTCCCCACCACTTCACAATTGCTCAAGCTCTTTGTGAAACTAAACATCTCCTCCCCACATGGCTCATTATGACATCATGTGATTGAATACATAATTACATTCTTCCCATCACCTCCACCAGAATTATATGATCATTTTTTTCTTATTGCTATGTGCACAAAAGGTCAGATAGAGATGACGACCACCAATTTTAAGTGAGATATGACTACTGATTTGCATTCTTTTGCTTTACAAAACCACGCTTTACTAAAATAGAAAATTACATCCTATATACTATATATTATATTAATACTATAATATAATATAAATTATTATTAATGTATAACATAATAATATGTATGTACAATATAATAAAAATATATGGATAATAAAATATATAATTTAAAGATATATAATAACAATATAAAATATTTAATAATTATAATAATATTTATTATATATTAATCTTATAAATATAATATTATACAATATAATTATTAATATATTATATATAATATTACAATTTTGATAACATTTAAAGCATAACTGTGTGTGTGAGAGAGAGTGACACATATATAGATACACATAAAAACACACACGCATGCATGCATGCATATAACAATTAAAAAAAAAATATCTGCCTAAATTAAACAATAAACAAATGCGCCTAATCAAGTGCTTACTGTGCATATTGAATGTGTAGGAAGGCACCTGGATAACTATTTAAACACCTGTTAAAATTGTGGCCAAATGATTTTAAGCTGAGGCATGATCTAAACCGTAGATCTCAATTCTACTTCAATAAAAATTGCAGTAACGTCACAAAATCACAAGCTTTCTATGTTTGATACGTCATAACATCTAATGCTCTTTTTCAAACAGGCAATCTGACCTTAAATCATTGCTTTGAATTTTCTTGACTGCAGATGCACTATCACCATCCATGACAAATTTTTCAACCATGCCAAAACATCTATAACCAATGATATCAATAATATCAAGCATTTCAATCTCTTTATAATACCTTGAGATGTATATGGCAGATCCCCACGGAACAAGACAAGCTAAGCATTGTAATTCCTTCCATATTTTATGGCTTCTCTTAACAAGACTAATTTGACAGGTTGGAAAAGAAATACTTCTCAATCCTGAAGATTTGAAGCCTTTTCAAAATCATTCATCTCAGATGCCCGCTCTAGATTAATTGGTCTCTTTGGAGAGTGATGTGTTCTTTTCCAGCATATGATGGCAATATGGAAAAGGTTGTTGAAGGGCACCACAGGCAATGCTAGATATCTTACTATTGCATCAATGCTAGAAGACATTGCAATTTAGTTTTTAAAGGTTATAATGTTGGAACAATTTTGATGTACTTTTTAACTCACCACTATTCAAATTAAAACTCTATTATTATTTTGCAAACAGTTAGGTAACCCTATTTTTCCTCCTCGTGGATTTGATTTTTACACATGGCTGATTTTTACTCATGCTGCCATGTGTAGTACATATTCTTAAGATTTTGGAAAATAATCTTATTGAACTGAAAGAACCTAGTTGGAGTTCCAGATCAATATAATAACGGTTCCTTAAAATGAGATGATTCATCATATGCAGTTAAGGGCAAAGTGAATAATGCCCTCTCTCATATGCTAGGTAACAACAATAGGCATACTCATTTCTACCATGGTAGATAAATGCTTCCATCAAACGAAATTAAAAAATATACATTTGTAATCATGAAAGCTTATACAGAATGTTGTTTTGTTTTGTTGGGCAGGTGTCATTAAGTGGATATAAACAAATAAGCTTTAAAAATAATGATGCTTACAGTATAAATACAACCGAAGAAGCTATTAAAGAAAGTGAAAGGCATAATTGACTTCGAAGAGATATATTGACATATGACAAGAAATCTCCTCCTCGGTATTTCATAAAAGAGTCATTTAACACTCGCCACAACTTCAGGTACAATTCACAGAAGCTGTGGATCCACATTGGCCCTGAAAATGGCCGCTTTCGCACTTGTTGTGCTTGCCTTAAAAAACCACCCTCCACATCACCGAAACGGCCAAAATGAAAACTGCAATGTATTAAGGAATCTTCAAAACTACGAGACGAATATTTGGCGTTCCTTTCACAATATAACGTGTAGCATAATTAAAATAATGAGAAGAGGCCCATGATGATCAAAAAAATAATTTGTTAAATTAAAGCTTGAAGAGATTTCTGAATAAGGCAAAAAATTATTGGCATAAAATCCAAAATTAAAAGTTAATATGGTTCTCGTATCCAGTGTCATATATGAGCAAAGTTACATGCTGTTTTTATAGGTTTTCATATTTTTCAAGTGGGGTTTTTAATCCCCAGATAAATTTGGGTAAATTGATGTCTATAGACATGAATTTTAGAGTTTGGATTTTACCTTGATGCACAATTATATGGTTATAATATAAGTATTCTATAAATATTAATTTGAAAGGATTACTTATGGTTATATTTATATGTTTATTTTTGTCAAATAAAAATGATTTAGTTAGTAAATTTTTATGGTTTTGTATTAGAATTTTTTTATTGTTAATTAATATAAAATTAATTAGTTTTGGAATAGTAGATAATAATGTTGTACAGTTACAAAATATGAGATGGGGCACACTTATCTTTAACAAGTGGGATCATGATAATCACTTAGTATTTGTAAATGTGTTAAATAATTAGTTTAAATAATTTATTTTATAAATTAAAATATTTATACAAGTTTATCCTTGTATACTTTCATGTCGAAAAGCCATGTGTCATCAAGGAAGAGGATGAGGAGGATTACTTTTGATATTATGAAGATGGGATGATGAAGAGGATGAGGATTGGGGTCATTTAAAATGTACCTATATAATTATTTATTTTCTAATTTAAAAAAGACAATTTTTTAAACAATCAAAATTTTAGTATTACACATTATTTTATATAAATATTCTATTATAATAATTATATAATTTAAAATTTTCATTTTATATTAATATTATATGTATTTTATAATTTATACATAACATGTTAAATGTAAAAATATAATAATATAAGTTATAGATTAATATAAAAAATTATATAAACACGATAATTTTATGTAATATATTTATATAACATTAATAAGATAAATATAATATATCTATTTTAATTATGTAATATTATTTTTAATTGAAATTAATTTTATTACTGATTTTTATGTTATTTGTGAGCCAAATAGAGATAGCACTAGTGTCATTATAATGTAGCATAAAAGTCACATAAATAAAAGTGTTTAATTACTTTAACTTTGTACCATTTTTATGTCATTAAAATTATAAATTTTCTCAAAATTATATAATAAAAAATAGAAAAAAATTAATTTTTAATGTAAATATTTGAAAAAAATTATTATAAATATTCTATTAACCCTGTTTACATTTACAATGAAAACAAAAAATTCAATATTCAATATGTTGAATTAAGATTGACACATATCATGTTAATCGAAATTAAAATTGATAAAATTGTTTTATTTATATCCAATTTTTTGAACTAAAAATTGTAATCATAAATACATATAAAATTTAACACATGTTGAAATTTAAATAGTTATATAAAAACAATTATAAATAAACATTTAGAGATGCAAAAGACTTTTATATGGACACTTCATATATTATAACACCACGAGGTGTGCCAGTATCACTTCCTCGTTTCTACTATTAAACCGGGTATTATTGTAAACATGTATTTTCGTGCCCCTTTCTCTTATGAATGACAATAAAATTCACAAGTTTAGAGATATTGGAGGCTTATATTGGAATCACTATTAAGACTCCAACCAAAATCAATTGTACTAGTTTTATTTCTCATATTAATTGATTTTATAAGGACATCAATTTTGTAATTGTCAAAGTAGGAGCTTAGTGAGTACCAAATATTCATTGTGTTGTCCCCTTTTTATTTTTTTAATGTTCATATGTATATATGGACATATATTAAAGTAAAATAATATTTAAATATATAATTTTTATAATAAAATGATTATTAGTTGTAAAATTATAATATGTTATGATATTAATTTGTTTGTCAGTTATAAATTTATGTTAAACTTTGGTAAATTTTGATTATATTTTTATCTATGTTTTATTATTTTTTCATTTTTTAAATTTTTTATTCTCTTTCTTTCTTTTCAATTTTCTATTATATATTATTTTTGTCTATTTTATTCAGAGCAATATAATGTAAGGTATTAGCGAAAGCACTTCTAACCTTTTTTTTTTGGGTTTTGTATTACTTATGTTCCTTATTTTTAAATATTTCATGTCCATTGTAGATAAGCATATATATATAAATAGGGTCTTATTTTGAACTTGAAAAGTGTACAAATAAACTAACATATTAGTATATTTAGGACATTAAATAATTGAGAATGATAAATACTATTTTTGAGAGATTAATTATGGAAGTGTGAGAGTTGTTAAATCTAAGCTATAATAAAATAGAAATCAATGCCATATAGGAATAGGCCCCATATTCATTGAATTATTTATTGAAATTTATTCGGTGTTGCTCATTAAATTTGTTTTGAATGTAGGGTACTTATAGTAGTTTTAATGAACTCAAAAAATATCAAGACAATATAATTATCAATAGATCAAGATTCTAAAAAATAACATGTATTGACTCAAATTGAATGAATTGAAATAATTAAAAATATAAACCATGGTTAAATAAGTTTCAACTCGAAATTAGAGTTGACATGCAACAATTTGAAAAAACTAAAATCTAAAAAAAAACCTATTTTTAATAGATGTTATTTATAGTAAGTTTTGCATGCAAGTGCATATAGCTCTAAAAATATTCTGAAATACTCTAAATGCTAAAATTATCCTATGGAATAAATTTTAGCTAAATTTAATGTCTAGTCTTAAAAATATAAAAAATAGAAAAATCCCTAAAAATTAATTAAATTGTAATTTTGGACCCTCAGATGATCACGTATGGCTTTAAAAAAATATTGTAAACATATTTAAGCAAATAAAACCTCTTAGAATAGTAATGAAATATTTGAGACGGTTGTTTTGGTGCAAGGAAGAGCTCAAACAGAGCTACGAGTCAAAATTTATGGCCTCTAGAAGGTTGGCCTATTTTTTCTACATTATTCTCCTCTGGTTGAAAATAACTTAGCTCTTGCAAGTTGCCTTGATTTTACTACCACCATTTTTCTTTGTCAATCTTTTTTAGTTTCCATTTTATAATCCAAGTATTGTCTTCTTTTTGTAATCCTTCCCACTATACCAAATATTTATTATAATTATTTTGCCTTGTACTTATTATCTTCATATCTAAAATTTACACTATCTTTTCCTTCTTTTTCTTTGGAACCTGTTGCTCCCAATTTAATTCTTCATCTTCATCATCTTCACCATCTTCTCTATGAAATTCATATAAATTTGAAACATTAAATATTGAAGAGATATCAAAATTCTAAAGGAAACTCAACTCATAAGCATTATCATTGATTTTCTTCATAATTATACATGGTCTAATTTTTTTTTACTTCAACTTGTTGTGTGTGCCTTTTATAAATAATTCTTTCCTCATGTAAACCATTACGAACTCTCTTTCTTCAAATAGCTTGGATCTTCTTGTAACATTTGTTGATGCTTTATATTTCTCATTACTTTTCTGTAACTTTCTTCTTACTCCTTGGAACTACTACATATGTTCTACAAATGCTTATGCTTTATCACTAACTTGATCTACAATTGATAATTATACCAAATATAAAATACCTATATAATTTATTCCATAAATAATTTGAAATAATGACTTTCTTCTTGATCTATTCACTAAAGTATTAAATGAAAACTCAACTTGTGGTAAATCCAAGTCTCATTTCTTGGGCTTCTCTTCCACTATGCATCTCAACAAAATTTCAAGATCCTATTCACAACTTCTGTCTGTCTATCTATTTGTGGTTGATATGCATTACTAAATTGTAGCTTGGTACCCATCTTCTTCCATAATGTCCTCCAAAATGACTTAGAAATTTTGTGTCCCTATATAAAGTAATAGGTTTTGAAACACCATGCAATATCAAAATATCTTTAAGAAATAATTATACAACTCTAGTGGCATCATTGATTTTATTACATGCAATGAAATGAACTATTTTAGAAAATCTATTTATAATAACAAAAATTGAATCATTATCTCTCTGTGTGTTTGGCAATCTCAACATAAAATTCACACTCCAATTTATCCATGGTCCTCTTGGAACTTGTAATAGCATATATAATCTGGTATTTTATGCATGTCCTCTAGCCACCTAACATATTCAGCACCTTAAAACATACCTTGTCACATCTCTCTTCATCTTTGGCCAAAAATATTTTTCCTCCACTAAAGTTATTATCTTTGTCTTACCAAAATGTCCATCTAAACCACCATTATATAATTCTCTTATTATATTATTCCATATAGACCCAACTAGATTGCATAATTGTTTCTCTTTAAATAGATAACCTTCTTTTATAAGATACTTACCATGAATAGTATATATCTCAACTATTAATAGATTCTTGCACTACTTAAATACCTTCTCAAAATATGGATCAATATCATATAATTATTTTATAGCTTCAAATCTAACTTCTTCAATCACCATAGTTGTTAATAATGCTTCTCTCATGCTCAATGCATCAAATACTTGATTCTATTTTATAGATTTATGTTTCAAAACAAAAGTATACCCCTGTAAGAAAGATACCCACCTTGAATTCCTAGTATTCAACTTATTTTGTATATTCACATACTTCAAAGCCTCATGATCTATAAATAGGATAAACTCCTTCGGCACCAGGTAATGCTTCCAATATCTTAATGTTTGTATAATTACACAAGCTAAACATCATAGGTAAAATACTTTGTTCTTATCTCATTCCATTTCTCACTAAAATATGTCATTGGCTTTCCTTCTTGACTCAACACAACACCAATTCGCACAAATGAAGAATCACAATTGACCTCAAACACTTTTTTAAAATTTGATAATACTAAAATTGTTCTTTCTATAATCTTATTCTTCAAAAAATCAAAGCTTTTTATGGATGCTCTACTCCATGCAAATTTCCTTCCTCTCATGCAATGTGTTATTGATGCCACTATACTACTAAATTTTTTAATAATTTTCTATAAAAATTTACTAAACCATGGAAACTTCTTACCTTTGTAATTCTAATTGGAATAGGTCACTCAACAATTACCTTTATATTTTTTTCATCCATTCTCACACTATCTACTGAAACTGTAAATACCAAAAATACCAAACTATTCTGCATAAACTTGCACTTCTTCAAATTTACATACTTCTCTTTTTTTGAAAAAACTCATTACCATTCTCAAATGTTGTAAGTTCTCCTCTTTAGTCTTATTGAATATAAAAATAAAATCAAAACAAACAACTATAAACTTACCAATATATTCTCAGAGCATTGTATTCATCACCATTATAAATGTGCTAGGTGTATTAGATAATCTGAATGGTGTCATCATCCACTCATATAAATAATCCCCAGTATTGAATGCAATTTTTCACTCATCTCCTTCACAAATTTAAATTAGATAATAACCACTCCTTAGATCAATCTTGGTAAAATATTTTTCTCCTATAGGCACATCCATTATATCATCTAAACGAGGTATAGAAAACCTATCCTTGATTGTAATTTTATTAATTGCCTTACTATCCACACACATTATCCATCCTCCATTTTTTTTAGAATTAGCAATGATAGTGTTTCATATAGACTCATACTTTCCCTTATCACCTTCTTTCTTAGCAATTCAATAACATGTTTATTTAATTTTGTATTTTTTTTGGACTCATCTTATAAGCTATTTGATTTGATAGATTTGATCCTAAAATCAAATCAATTTGATACTGAATATGTCTCTTTGATGCTAAACCATCTAGTAACTCATCAGGCATAACATTTGCATATTATTTCAACACTCATACTACTTTTGTTGGTATTTGCACCATTTATATCTCTTCATTATTTACTAGTAATACATAACAACAACTTACCACTTTCATATCTTAGATAAACTCTTTAGTAGAGAGTATGCTTTATGCTTCTTCTTCCTCTTTAAAAGGTAACAAAATTACATTCGTGTCATCTTTCTTTAAAATGTACATATTCTTTGCTCCATTATAGATTATTTTTTGGTCAAATTACCACGGTCCTCCCAATAACACATGACATGTATCTAGTAGAATAACATCACATCATATTTTATCACTATAACATTTTCTTGTATAAAATTTGAATAAGCACCTTTTATCTACTGTAACTTCATTCCCTTTATTAAATAATGAAATTCGATAAATATTAGGATGTTTTTCACATTGCAAATTTAATTTCTCTATCATTTCTTTAGAGACCATATTTTCACAACTACCACCATCTATAATTAATTTGCATACCTTTCCACCTGAAGTACATCTTGCTTGAAAAATATTTGATCACAACCATGCATCACCACCTTCATTATTCTATACTTGTTCCTCCCTTAAAGAGATAATTTTTCTCATCATCATGAGATTCTCTTCAACATTTATTGATGCAACTTCAGTATTTTGCTCTTCTACCTCAGCCTCAACTAGATTTACTCTTGGGTGATCCTCTTGCCTCCTTTCTTGATCTTGATATTGAGGACACTCAAATTCTTTGTGCCCTTCTTCTCCACACCTATAACAATAATAATTTTTTTACTGATTCATAAACCATCCTGTAACACCACTATAACCACATCCTCTCTAAAATTCTCTTCCTCTTTGTTGGTATTGAAACTCTTACCTATTATCATTTTTCCTTTCCATACCATGTGATGATTAACTTCTATTGGTATTAGACCCACCTATGATGGTATTAAACTTACCTTGTCCCCTTATTGTATGGGATCCATCTCTTCTTGTATGAAGAGATGTTCTTCTGAAATTTTATCTATTTTGTTTTTCTTTTACCTTCAAAGCTAATTGATAATCCTCCTCTATGCAAAGTATTCTATGCATGCTTAACTCATCTTGAATAGTAAATTTCAAATTATTTATATACCTTGTATCCATCTGCTCTTATGTTTCATCATGCTCCACTTGTATAAAAAGTTTATAAAACTCATGTGTATACTCTTGTATACTATAATTTTTTTCCTTAAATTTTGAAATATTCTATATAGTGTTTGTACATAATCCATAGAAAGAAATTTATTCCTCAACTTCTTCTCCATATTTTTTCATGAATTAATCTTCTCTTTACCTTTTATCTATCTCTCTTTCTGTAGGTAATCCCACCGAATCATTACATGACCTTTCAATTTTATGCATGCAAATTTTACCTTCTTGTCTTCTCTCATAGTCTTTCATTCGAAGAACTTTTTCAAGCTATTCATCTAATCTATCAACTCCTCTAGTTTTAAGTTATCTCCATAATCTAAAACATCAACCTTGATTCCTTCATTTCTTCCTTCTAATGCCTAAACCATCCTCTCTTTCATCAATGGTGGCTGCTCTTGCTGTTCTTTTTCTTACTGAACATCTTCATCATGATCTTTGTACTCCTTATCACCACCTTATCTTCTTCTCTAATTGGTGATAACCTCAGTTAATCATTTCACTTACCTCTATAGATCTTGTATAGTCTGGTTCATTTGTGTAATAACTCATTGTCCTCTCATCATTTCTTACTCCTTCAAGATTTGAACTTACTCTAATATCAAATAATGAACCTAAAAACTATCAAGATATTAAAATAGCCAATAGGCCAATATTATGAGAAATAAATTGTATTGATTCATATTGAATGATTTAAAAATAATCAGAAATCCAAACCATGCTTAAATAAGCCTTAACTTGAAATTAGAGTTGACATGTAAAAATTTGAAAAAAAATAAAATCTTAAAAAAACCCTATTTTTAGCAGCTGTTATTTATAATTAGTTTCACATGCAATCATGCGTAGCTCTAAAAATCTCTCTAAATACTTTAAATACTAAAATTAATGTATGGAATGAATTTGAACTAAATTTTATGTCCAGTCCTAAAAATATACAATTTCTAAAAGTAGAAAAATCATTAAAAAAATAATTAAATTACAACTTGGACCCTCAAATGATAACGTATGGCCATAAAAAAATATTGAAAACATCTCTAAGTGGATAGAACCTCTTAGGACAACAACAAAAATTTTGAGACTATCATTTTAGTGTGTGAAAGAGCTCAAATGGAGCTATGGGTCAAAAGTTATGGCCTCCAAAAGGTTGGCCTATTTTTTATACATCAAGTTTATACATAACACAAGCCATCAAATAAAACCTACATTTTTAATGATCTATGATCGTATGTTAGGGTTTTGGACAAAGAGACTAGTTCCTCACGTATTGATACATAATTTTTGTAAAAGTGAGTGAGATTTGTTGAAGCCTCAAGTAGATGAATATGATCATCAAATCACTTTTTGTGTTTTATTCTTTCATCATAAATAGAAATAGTGTTCCAAAAATGAACCCTCTTCTAAAAATGTCATTATTTTTTTTGATAAAATTTACAAAAAATTTTGGAGAGCAATCTCAATTCACTTTACATTTTTTATATTTTATTTGACTTACTGTCTAAAATTAATTGCGTTCTCCATTTTTAACAACAATACCTAAATTTAAAAGAATAAAAAATAAAAATAAAAATAATCAAATATTAAACATTTATTATTATTTATTTCTATATCTAAAATATTCTTTAGTTTATTTATTTCTACATCTAATATATTCTTTATTATAATATGATATAAATTACTTTTTAGTTTCAATTGTTTGTCAGAGCTTGCCCTAAAGGTGAAGAGATAGCAATCGTGATAGAATTAGTTGAAGTTTGAAATTTCATAGGACAATAGATGCTTACAACTTAAAAGAACACAGTTTTTCAATACATTAAAATGAAGACAATTCAACAACACTTCAACAAGAAAATCTTCATAGAAAAGATTATAAACATACTTTAACAACTTATCTGATATATATATATTTCATAAGATAATCTGCAACCGCAATTGTCACCTACATAACCTCCCCCCCCCCCCCGCCCGAAGTCTATTTTGAAAGAAACAAAAGTACTCAATAGCCAAAAGTTAAGAATTGTTCAATGTACATAAGTTAAGAATTGTTCAATGTACTTGAAAAAAACTCGACTACTTATATTTAACTTTTTATGGCAATTCTACATCAATTTAAAATGGTAAGTAGAAGTCTACAGGGAAGTAAGAATTCAACCTGAAATTTACTGTCGAAAAATAAAAAACAGGTTACATATAATCAATTTCAAAATATTCTCCCAAAATAGATGCACTAAGAATACGAATAACACAGATTATTGTCTTACGCATGTAGAATAGTAAAATAAAGATAGAGTACTGTTTGAACATACTAGGAGCTTGATGACTTTTTGTCTGCCCATATGTCAAACATAACAGGAGCGTGGTATGCTACTGCTTGATTAGGTTTACTTTCTACATCCTTATAAGATTGTGTTATCCCGTTGCTTTCGCACATAAGATTATCATAAAGAGCTCCCAAGAAACCTGACGACTTACTGGGAGGTAAGTTCCATGTGCTTCTTGTGGAGGTACCTGCAGATAACATGTTTTCAAAGGCAGATGTTTTTGAAGAAACCAACCCTTCTTGAGAGTCAGTGAATGGAACTGTCGGAGAAGTGTACGATGGAAGAGAAGAATTCGCCATTGCAAGCCCATGAGTAGGTACCATAGTTTTTTTGATTCCATGCCCATTGATGTCTGAAGATTCCAAGCCCGCTAGATTGTTAAGAACAGTTTTGTTATGGTCTGTTGATATAGATGGGTGTATTGCAGGGTACAAATGCTGATATGATGGCCTCAATGTATAACCCAGAACAGGCGATTCAGGAGCAGCATTGGATGTTACAGTAGTGGCATTGTCATAGCTAATATTTTCTGTTTGTGAACTATGTGTGCTATCTTTATCAGTCACAGATTCGTTCAAAATCCTGTCAACATGAGCTTTACTCTGCCTTCGTTTCCAAACGGGTAGTGGGTCTTTCATAATGCTTTTCACATCATATGTGATTAGGTCAAAGTTTGTCATGGCTTTGTCTCCTTTGTATTTGATGGCAGCAATGTCGTAGGCTTCAGCTGCCTCTTCCTCTGTTGCTGTGTGTAGAATGAAAATCAATAGCGTTTTTCATTTAGTTTAATTATTGAATGCATTTCTTATTAACCATATGTTAACATAGTGCATTTAATGGAAACATTATAGTATAAAATGAGAGTGGTATTCTTACCAAATATTCCAAGATACAAGTGCCGTTTCCCTGCAACTCTTCCAATCCTAGCCTGCCACCTTTTTTCTGTATGGTGTCTGCCAAGTTATATTGAGTATTATACAGGTAGATTAGGTGAATATATGAAAATCAATTTATGTTAGGAAAATACCAATCCATTTTTCAAGTTCAGATATCAATATTTTACATCTTTTGTATGAATCCATGTAGTTAAATTAAAGTTAAACCTTGTTACTCCACGGTAGCCTGAAACACCCCTAGTAAAACCACAACTGGTCCTGCAAAATTAACAACAAAGCAATTACGATGCCCACTGAAACACTTCACCATCTAGGCAGCCCTATTGATACATACATCTACAGATGTCTGAAACAAATTACCTCCTTACAAATTAATATATCCTTGCCTACAAACATGTACAGATGTCCAAAAAAATAAAAATTACCTCCTTATAAAACTAACATATCCTTGCTTTGATAGATTTTTCATCTCTTCTAGCTCTTTCTGATAATTTTGAACCTACATTTGTTATAGGTAAACAAAATGCTATAAAATACTAGGTTAAACATTTTATGAGAGTGTGTGTACATGATATAAATAGCTAACAAAAGCACTTGCACAACAACGTTTCTGGCAGGTAGAAACATGAAGCTTACTGTAATATTTATGAGACTCTTGTGAAATCATACCGGAAAGTTTGTTTCAGCTGTAGGACCCCGATATTTAATAGCTGCCAGGTCATAAGCTCTCGCTGCATTCTCTTCCTTATCAAAGCCACCTATAGTTTCATACATAAAAGTTCAACTCAAATGTAGAATTCTAATAAGACTGAAATTAAATCACTAGATGCGTCTATAAAAGACTAATAATCGTTTTTTCTTACCCAGATATACTGAAGAGTTCAATTATTGTCCAGAATTCAGGATGGCAATAACACACACAAAGTAATGTAGCAATTAGTATCCAGGTAAGACTTATTCAAATGTCCAATAGCAAATAGTTAGAAAAATCTTGGAGAGATTGTTCGAAAAATACTTATCAAACAAATCCTGGAGAGCTTGTTTGAAAACCTAACACTCTTAGATACTTAGACAAGAATTTCTTTACAAATGAATAAATGAAGGCAATGAAACAAATCGTGTCGCAGACATTGTTTCAAAACATAGAACCTGTAGAAATAACCGATCTCATAACTAATTAATTTAAAAGATTAAATCTATCTTCTAACTAATTAATATAAGAATTCATAAAACTAACCTTGTTTACCCTTGCCGTGTCGACCCTCTCTTTGGCTGGTATTGTCCCACAGATGGGCTTCATATCTCCGTGTCCATCTATGCCTGCATTCAGTCCCACATACAATTTTATAGAATTGCTGCATCATCTCTTTGTTAAAAGAATGTACAGAACTATATTGTGTAGAATATGAACATACTTGGTGACTCCACGGTAGGGTGAACTTTTTTTGCCAAAAGAAATGGGTGAGGTGTCTTCTGTCCGATCCCCCATTACGATTCCTTGCTCCAGGCTACGTTTCTTTCTTTTGGAAGTTGTTTCGCGGCTTCCAGATGGAAGAGTAACACATGATTTTGTGCGAATATTCTTTCTTAAAGCCAAAGCATCCGTAGCAGGAGGCAAAATGCTTGTAGTAGGGCCCCGGAGTGGACTGTTGCTGAAGTTACAGGCGTTGCTATTTCTGGAATTATTATCTATGGCTAGGGTGTCATTTATGTTTGTCGTCAGGGGTGAGATGCGTTTTTCTTCTCTATGTTGGTCAGTTCCCTTTACCGGATTGTCTGATGCTCCTTCCAAAAAGCATTTCAACTGAGCAACGTTTTGGTTTGTGGTGTTGCCAGTCAATTTCTTCTCTTGTCCTTCTGCAAATATAGGGCACAGTTATGAATTTAACATTAGAATCCATAACTTAGTGTGTCAACAGGTTGTCATAAATCAAACTTCGGCGACCTAAAAATACCGAATAAATATATATGTAAGATTCAAAGGGGAAAAAATCAAGGGTATATCCTCAGAAAACATGTTAAAATTCCGATATATCTTTTATGTCCATCCTTTTTCTTTCTAAAAATAAAAATGAAAACAAGAAGTCTTGGAAAGAAAACAAAGGAAAAGAAAGAAGAAAGCCTAATTATTATAAGATAATAATGTTACAACAATATTACAATCTAGGGCAGTAGAATTGGTTTAGATTTTGAAGTTGTTTTGTCAAATAACACCACTAAAATTTTCAAAATGTTAAAATCATCGTCTTTAGATCTAAGAAAGTTATATTAAATTATAAGGAACTCGTACCTTTATTGTGCAAGCAGAAAGAGATATCAAGTAAATCCATATTGCAAGGTCCTACATATCATATGGTGCAACAAATTCGCAGATTTCATTCTCCTAAGCATTATAATAACAAATCTGAAATTTTTTTAAAAGAAAGAAAGAAAGAATTTTTATGAAAAGAATGTAAGTAAATCAAATTAAATAAATAATAAATACAAAATAAATCTATCAAATTTAAATAGTTCATACCTCTTGAGAATGGAATGTTCAATCCTATTCTAGATCTAACATACAAAACCTTAATATAAATGCAAACATAACATATTCCCACATCAGTTCAAAATAATTAGTTCATACCTCTTGAGAATAGAATGTTCAATCCTTTTTCAGATCTAACATAAAGAACCTTAATATAAATACATGCATAACATATTCCCACATCAGTTCAAAATAATGCTTTCTTGCAAAAACACATAAGATGAACAATAGATTGCCCTAATACACTATATTGAATATGTATAGATTGAGCTAATGTACTGGTGTATGCATATATATATAGGGGTAAGATTTCATAGATTATGGATTATAAAAAAAACCACCATTAATAAAGTGACATTTTTTTTTTTACTTATTATTATTTTTTTTTTTAATTTTGTAATCCACGTATTTGTACTGATTACAATTTTTATTCAACAATATTAATTTATATTTTTACCTGGGTAGTTGATGAGTGATTCTAGATACTTATTAATTCATATTTTTAACTAATTTATGAATGGATGAACATATATAGAAGTAACACCTTGTATATTATTGCATCACAAAATTACCGCCAATAAAATGATTGTGTATATTTTTACTTGACTAGTTAATAAGTGATTCGGAACTTTTATTGATCCATATTTTCAGCTAATATATGAGTGGATGCACATATGTAGAGATAACACCTAGTATATTAAGGCATATCATAAAACTACTACCAATAATGTAACCATGTTTTTAGCAAATTTTAATCCATGTGTCTTGTATGGATTACAATTTCAATTTACAATTCTTATTTTTTTATTTTTATATAAAAAATTAGTGTGTTCTTCAAGACTTTATTTTTTATCAATAATCTTTAGTACACAACATATCTAATAAGATTTGTAATATATTTTTATGTGTTATTTTTATTATAAAAATTAATTTAGTATATTTTATTGTTAATATCATAAGTATGCAATTTGTTTTAACATTTAACACTTATAATAATTTTAATTTTTTATAATTATTTTATTATTTAAATTTTATACTTCTAATTTTAAAGTTTTAGTTTAAGAGTTTACTAACATATTCATATTAATTTTAAAGTTTTTACTATAAAACTAAGTAAACATAGATTGTTATTATAAAATTAATATTTAAACAAATATTTTAAAATTTTCAAATTTTCATGAAAAAATGTTTAATCCTTTATTAATTTTAATTTTAAAAAAATAATTATAAATTTTAATATGGTATGACATCTAATTTATATTAAAAAGAATTTTTATTTCGATTTATAATTAAAAAAATTAATAAAAAATTAATGCACTATATTTAAATTTATATATTATTAAAAAATAAACATAAGTATATAGGAATTACACATAAATAAACATATAGGTATTACATTGATTATTTTTATAAGAAAAACCTAACAAAGAAGTTGTGATGAACTATCGCAAGGGCAATACATGCTATTGCACGATGCTCCACACCTATTCATTATGTTCAAGTGCAATAATAGTGATAGGATGATTTCCAAGTTTAATAAAAAAAAGGTTTTTTTTTTACTTACATTAATGTTACATGCCCCAATGACCCTCTAACTTTAGTGTCACCTATGTTTTTAATAGCTCATACATTTTAGAGAAGATAGATGTGACCCCAGTTGTAAATATCTCTCTCTTAGAGGTAACAAAGTTAATTTTTGTATTTAAGGAGTTTTCAATTATTTGTAGGCTCAATGGGTTCTGGCCTTGGTCATAAGAGTTGCTTCATTGGATCCATTCTAACTAAAACAATGATTATGAGGTCTAGTTATATTCTAAAGGGTTTTTCAGAGTCCACATTTATTTAAATATTGATTATTAGAGGGTTTTTACGAAGGGTCCTTGGTTTTGGGGGAGAACTAGGATCTTTCTTACCCATTAGTTTCTTTATTATGATCCCACAAATAAGGTGGTGTCTAAAATGCCCATGTGGGTTCATCTTCTGCATCTACCTTTTCCACTTTGGCACCCCTTAGTTTGTGAAGCTATTGGTAACACACTATGGAGATACATAAAAATAGATAATGATTGACCTAAACAAAGGCTTTTTACTTTTTCTCGTATATGCATGGAGGTTGATATTAGCAAAGGCCTACTAGATAGAATATAGCTGAATCATGATAGTTTCCACTAGGTTTAAAAGTGGGAATATGAGAACACTACCTTTAGATAATATTTATGTCATCAAACCAGTCATCTTTAGGGTGTCTCTCCTCTTAAAAGTAAACCAAAAAAGAAGAAGGCTCATGCCGACCTTTCCAAAGTTTGGGAACCAAAAGGGCATCCCCTAGTAAACAAAGTTTAAAAATCCCAATATGGTTTAATAAAGAATTAGGAAGCATAGGATATTATATAAATGATAGAAGTAAAATCCTTCTCCAAAGTGAATCTTATATATAAGGATATAGGTGGTGGTATCAAGAGATGTCATGAGTCTAACTCTTACAAGTCTTATGAGGAGCAACCCCTCATTGTCTCTCAACTTTCATTGGGACTCTAATGATTCCATCAACTCTAATGATTTATATGGATGATGATTAACTACACTGGATAGAGGAAGATAAGAAAAAGGATAAAAAATGTTTTGCCTTAGATGTGGGGTTTCGTAACCCAATATTTTTTTATAGCTGACTATTTTTTCTTGCTTATTTGAGCTTCCTCTAGGCTAAGCCTAGTTGGGTTGTTTCTTATGTGGTCTTTTGCCTTCTATTCTTAAATATGGCCTTGGTTGCCTTTGGGGTGTGCCTTCAACAAGCTACATTTTTTTTGAATAATTTTATATGTTTTTATTAATGGTAAAAGTCTAGGTTTTGAAAGGGGCCCACCCATTATACAATGCAAGGAAAGATATTATGATAAAATCTCTACAAAGATCTTCTTCTAACATAAATATAACCAGGGTGAAAAAAATAGAGAACAAAAGATGAAAACCTATAGAGGAAATGCAAAAAATCACACACTAAAGCATAAAACCTTAATAAAAATATTAATTTGATTTCTAGGGGTCATATTAAGTAATTCCTTCTCCATTTTACCTTTACCTTTTTTCTTGTTATTTACAACCTTTCATTAACCGCCTTTCCATGGATTTGGGAAGATGGGAATGGAAACTTCAAGATAATCAAATGGTTTAAAAATATCTTTGGCTTCTAAAATGGCTAAATGAATCTTCTCAAGAGGTATTCCAGCCATCAAACCCTCACATGCAACATCTTTCAATCTTGAATAAAAACAAACCTTTGATGAGGCTCCAAATTCCTAACTCTATATGTTAATATATTTATATTAATAATATAAACTCTATTTCATCAACCAAAAAATAAAATAAAAATAAAATATTAAAACAATAACCCAAGAAAAAAACCATTCTAATTATAATTTTATACTTGCATTAATAAACATTTATGTCTATCTAGTTGTTGGTGGGCCTTTTACATTACTTCATTTTAGCTTGTAATTTTATTTATACATGTGCCATCATATACTTATTTTTATAAAAAAATATTTAGTATAATTTATATTTAGGAAATTTTATGTAATATAATTTTTATTTAGTAGTGTAAAATGAATTATTCAAGGATGAAGGCATTTGTAATGATGATGCGTTTAGGGAAGGTGATGTCAGTAAAGATATTGAGTGGGCAAGTGAAGGTGGCAGTGGGTGGAATCTACCAACTTTAGGTCTTCATTGGAAGTGTATCAATAGAGGAAAATCAAGATACAGTAAGGGAGTAGGAGAAAGTTTATAATGGTGGTCAGAAGGGAATAATTCAAGTAAAATGAGTGGATAATGGTGCAAGGTTGGGAGTGATAGTTTTAAAGGCTAGGAGTGGTCTAGATAGGGGACAAAGTAAACTAAAAAATGATCAAGTCAAAGAATATTTTTCCATGCCTCGGTCTTTTTTAGGGAAGGCTTCCCTTAAATAGTTTGAGCAACATCTAGGGATGGAATATTTGGATGAAAATAAAGACTAGTCTAGTAGAGGTGTCTTTCCAAGGTAATGGGTGCCTGAATCTTCAAAAAGGTCGACTAGGGTTTCCTCCAAGGATATGGTTTATTATATATGCAAGAATATTTTTAACCCTTTTCATTCTTATGGAATCTTCTACAAAGAAATAAGTTTCAAGGCTTAACCTGATTAAAACCCTATTCTTATACCTGGAAGTCAGATATCTCCATAAGATGTAGTTTTATAAGAAAAAGATGTGATGGGTGGATCGAAGGTGAATGAAGAAGTTGAAATATATAAAAAAAAATAACCCAAGAAATGACTTGCCTTGGTGATATTCCATTGATTTCTTCTAAAAATCCTCATATATTGGAAATTTTAGATTCAGATCTCATAGTGATTGATTTGGATAGGGGAAAGAATTATTTAATTGGTAGGTGTATAAGAAAATTAACTTCTTGGTAAGTGATGTTGCAATGGTTTAAATGTTATTAGACTTCTTAAAAACAACCTAAACTTTCAAATTTGTCTAATGGATTCTTCCTACTTTTATTTCAAACTGTAGAAGATAGAGATTTTGTGTAGTTGAATGGTCCATGGTTTATTGGCAAGTAAGGAGTGTTTTTATGTCCTTGGGCCTATTTTTTGATGTAACTACTATGGTTATATCTAAAAATCTAGTATGGGTAATATTTTATAATCTTTCTTTAGTATTATGGGATCATGGTCTTTGTCAACAACTGGTTAGTATACTAGCTGATTTTGTTTAAAATTGATGAATCCATTAAGGCTAATTTGAATTTTGTCAGTGTGTGTGTGTAATGATTGACCTATCCAAACCTTTACACCAATCCATTCACATTTCTTCTTCCTTTGAAATTTGGTCTTAATTTATTAATTTTGAAGAACTTCCCTTTAGATGTTTCAAACACAATCAAGCTAATCATAAGATTGATTCATACCCTAATAAAGGTTTTAAAGCCTCCTATGAAAATATTATAAATAGATGGGTAAAAAATATTGGTTGTTAAAATTGAGATCTGGTTCATATTTTTTTGGCCCTCGTAAATACCAATTCTATTTAGCATCCTTCTTCATTAGTTCAGTCAGGTCCAAATTATTTTTAGGATTGTAATGTGTTGTAGGTAGTAAAAACGCTCCTTGATGTGGAGTTAGGGAAACCCTCCATACATAATCTAGAAGATTTTGAGAATATATAGAATTTTAGTTCAGAGATTAAAGATAAAGTTTCTCTTTCAGTAGAAATTTTCTAGCTGAAGGAATTTTTAAAAGAGGAACAACAAATTTGGGAAAAAGAAGGAGAAGAGATGGTTATTAGGGTGTCTTTGTCGATGGCCCATCATCTATGTAAACTAAAGACTGCTAACTATGGTAAGAAAGGGAAAAGAGGTAGGAAAATAGAAGTGGAAAGATTACAATTGGATGTAATAAATTTCATTAATGGCAACACTCAATGGATGATGGAATCCTTGCTTTCCAGTAGGGGTAGGTATGCTTTAGTAGTAAAAGGATGAGATTTAGTCTAGGTTTACCTTGTTTAGAGAACTTGTTGATTGGTTTAATTCTAATCCTATAGTAGTTTAAGATGTTATGTTTAAGTTTAGTTTCTTTTTTAATAGTTATGGATTTTTGACAAGTGTATATAGTGCTTTAACTTATAGTTTTTTCCTAAAGTGAACTCTAGTTGTATATTTTGGGGAGACTAGGCCTCCTATTATGCCATAAAACCAATGTAAGTTCTAGTAAAAATATGAAATCTAGAAAAAAATAATTATATTTAGTATTATGAATTAAACTTTATTCTTTAATTTCATTCATATATTTGACATATGTAAATGAAAAGATTATTAAAAGTATGGATTATATTTTTTTTTAAATTAATTAATTAATTATTTATCTTTAATCATTATTATAAAATTTAAAGAATAATTATAAACTTATTATGAGTATATTTACTTGTATAAACTTAAACAAAAAAATGACAGATTTTATTTAGTATTACCCTTTTGATTTTATTTAGTGTTATTTTATGAACTGTAGTAATATTGCTAATTTATTTTAAATTAATTATTATTCAAATATTTTTATGAACTATTGCATTACAAAAACTTTGGTCTCAATATTCATATTAATCCTCTTAAACATTATTTAGTTTGTATATCCTATATGGGTAAAT
>JARHVA010001269.1:902500-917500 GCA_037957365.1 Torreya grandis
TACAAGATATGGTATAAAAGGAGATGAGTTATTAATAATACATTAATGAACTTTATCCCCTCAGAATGAGACATGGCCATTACAGAAGATGACAAATAAAATGTAACTAGATAAGTGAATGAGTTATGTACCATTGTTTAAAATTAGAAAGGTATGATATGCCTGAGAATGGTTGAATAATTATATTAATGTGCATTTAAATCATAATAAAATTTATATATGAGGAAACATATTGAATTTAGAGGTAGAGTAATTTCCTCAATAGGTATCAGAAATAAAAATATTAGAACAAGATAGAAACATTATTATGAATAAGTGAGTAACTCTAAAAATTTAGAATAAAAATATAAGATGTTGAGGTTATTTTACTAGGGAAGAGGATATTTTTTGAGAGGACAAGGCTGAGGGGTCACAATTAAATGATTTAAGTGTATTAGATATTCTATAGATACTTTGAAAGTCCAAAATAACGTAAGAATAACATGATAAGAATTAAAGGGACAACATACATCTATTATTCTAACAAAGAAAACATTAGATCTCTAACACACGTGGAAAATACAAAACATGGATAATATATTATGATGAATAGATTTATATTGAATCCATAAAATAAGGTGAATTAACAAGCATGACAAAAATGTCTATTTATAACTATGTGCAAATCTAAAAGCTAGTGCTCTTAGGTAGTCATTGATAGTGTAAATAAATAAATAAAGTTGTATCAAGAAATATGAGAGAAAATTAGGTTAAAAATATTAGTACACCCTAATACATAAAAGGTTTCATGGTTTCTTAATGGAGATCAAGTGTTGGGCAATGAAAAATGCAAAGTAAATTTAGAAAGTGGGTCACATAAGAATGGGTTTATGGGTAACATCATGCCCATGAGTGTTTCATGTAAAGTTATAAATACCATAATAGTATGATACAACTTTTTTAATGAAGGAAGAAACAATACTTAAAAACTATATATTATGGAAATAATTTCACCTTGAGTCTACTAAAAGGTAAGGGAGAAGAAATTGACATCATTTAAAAATTGATGATAGTTTCAACAAAATAATTTTTTAAAGTAGTGATGGAAGAGAAAATATTTTTCAATTTCATTAAAACCCCCATATCAGCTATGACAAACACCAAGATAATTTTTATTCCCATTAAATTTTAAAATTTATTGGCTCAATATGTTAATATTGTCATAGATGATCTTCTAAATGGATTACCACCCATGAGAATTGTCAACAATCATATGGATTTAGTGTAAGGAGAAAGATCACCCAATACATTTTCTTATAAACTAACCCAATGGATAATTCAATGATAAATACATAGGTACATGATTTTTTAAATAAAGGCTTGATCAGAGAGAGTTTGAGCCCATTTTTATTTACAAATGTGTTAGCAACAAAGAAAGGAGGAGAATGGTAACAAATAAATGGAAATAAATAAGATCACTATCAGAAAAAAGTTTATGTTACCAAGGATGGATTATTTAATATATTGTTTACACATATTTAAAAGAATAACATGATATATTTCTAGAGTGGATATCATCAAATTTAAATAAGAAAAGGTGATGAAGGAAAAGGGCATTTAAAAACATTTATGGGTTTGATGAGTGGCTAATTATGCAATTTGGGTTGAAAATATCTCCAAGTTATTCTATGAGGCTCATAGATGAGACGTTATATATTCTCACAAGTAAATTTATGGTTATTTATTTAAATGATATTTTGCTTTTAAGTTATTCCAAAGAATAATATTTAAATCAATTTTTGTTGGTATTGGATAATTTCAAATAAGATAATTTTAGAATTAAGTTGAATAAAGGTATCTTAATTCAAGATTATCTTGCATATTTATAATTTTTGGTCTCAAGATATTGGTTTAATATGGACCCTAAAAAGGATCTAAAATAATTTTAGAATGTTGCTTACAAAAAAATATTTTTGTGGCTAGGATTTTTCATAGATTTTCATGTTTATAAATAAAATTTATTATAAAATTTACTGATATATGTTCTCCAATCATATTTTCTATGAAAGGAGATATAAATAATTTCTATTCAATAACTAAAACAAAGAAAAGTTTGCATATTTTAAATAAGAAGGTAATAAAGAAACTAGTGTTAGTGTTACCTAATTTTGGGAATGTATTCCAATTAAAGTGTGATTCCAATGGAATAACCATTGGCACAGTGATAAGTCAAGAAGATAAGCCTATTTCATACTTTAGTGAGAAGTGAGAAGTGAGAAGAGGAAAATTAATAATATTCAATTAATGATCAGGAGTATTATGCAACAATGTAAGATCTTAATAACAAATGGCATTATTTGTTTTTGAAAGAATTCATTTTGTATACATATCACCAGGGATTACTTATAGTTTATAAATATCCAAGGAAAATAAAATAATAAATATATGAAATGAGTCGGTTTTTTTTGGAAAACATTCCTTTATATTAAAACATTGCAGTGGGAAATCTAATAAGGTTGTGGATGCCTTAAGAAGGTTAACCATTATGAATGAAATCATATTTAAATATATTAATTATTATTAAATTAAGGGATTGAATGAATATGATAAGGATTTTTTAGGATTCTAGATAAGCATACAAAAACCAAAAGAAAGGAAAAACACCATGGTTGGAATACATTATTAAGAATGAAATGTTTTCAAATAGAATAGGTTATGCATTCCTCAAGGCTATATGAGGTAAAACCTATTAAAAGAAAAACACAGCAGTGCCATGGATGGAAACTTTGAGTATTACATAACTTTAACATATCCAAGTTAACAATATTATTTGCCACAATTGAGGGTACATGTAATAAAATTTGATCAAAGATACAAAATTTATCATCTTTTAAAAGTAAAATAAACAAGAACATAATTTTATATCCATTAATACATAATACATACATACCACGGGATGCAATGAGCATGCATTTAATTCTTTGACTAATGAGAACTCAATGAATTAAGGACCTTTTTTTTGACATATTTTCTGAAATGGCATATTTTATATCTTGTAAAAGACTAGTGATGCCACAAATATATCTAACATTTTTCAATAAAGGTTTGAGAATGCATGGAATACATATAGTATTCTATCGAATAGGGATAATAAATTTATTGGAATTTTCTAGAAAAATATTTGATAGATACTGACCATGAGATTATATTTTATGTCAGTATATCACCCTCAAATAAATGGACAAAAAAAAAGGATATCACAATCTTAGTGTTTTTTTAATATGCTTAGTTGAAGACAATCTCAATTAATGGGATTTGATGTTAGCACAATTTGAATTTGAATACAATAATATAGTTAAAAAAATTATAGGTTTGAGCCCTTTTCAAATTGTATATGGTATCAGTCCAAGAGGTGTATGTTAATTAATAAGTAAAAATTAGTTGAGTATAAGTTTTGAAGGTGAAGAATATGCAAAAATGATGCATGCTATAGATTTGGAGGTTAAAAGGAGATTAGAGGAGAGTGATAAAAAATATAATGAATATGTTAACCAAAAATAAATAAAATATAAAATTTAAGTTAGGCAATTGGTTGTAGCTCATTTATGGAAAGTGAGATTTCCAAAATGAAATTATAACAAAATTAATGGTATAAAATTAGGACATATTTTTTTGAGAATTTTATTATTAAACTATTATGAAATTTAATATCCAAATAGAGTAGGTAAATATAATTTTTTATTAAATCAAATTTGTAACCATATATGGTAGAAAAAATAAATGAGGAAGACTCAATATTTAGTTATTAAAAGTTCTATTGGAAATAACAACTACTTGGAAAGGAAACTAAATAGATAGATAATGTTATTGATACATGGATTGGTAAAATGATGAAAGGAAGAGAATAATAAAATTAGTTACTAAAGTGGAAAAATAGATAGGATAAATATGCAAATTTTATGAGTGCATTTGAGATTTTGAAGCTAAGTAGATTAATTGGAGAAATCGTAAGTTAATTAGCAAGAGCTCATGGAAAATTTTATTTACCTTAGACGTAAATTGTTGGAGAATCTAAGGTGTATGGGAAATATTTCATTACCCTAAAATATACTTTTATAGATCATATTTTTTTCAATAAGTGGCCTCTAGTGACAACTTGGTCTGAGAAAGCACATTAGTCACACTTGAGGATTATATATCTCACAAGTTATAATGGTCGCATTTTTTTTTGTAATCTTTAAGTTTCAATACATGTGTAGATGATATTTTATTATTATGTAACACCTTAGTATTTTACACTTGGAAAACTTAGACCTTGGTTGTTACTCTTAGTTCTATACATGCCTTGCTTCTATAAGCCTCACATATGCTCTATCTTATGACCTTGGACTATAATGGAAAACTTATGTGTTTTAATGTAATTTATCTCTTGATAGGATTGGTATAAATATAATATCAACCTTCATTTATTCATTACATAGAAAATACCAAAGAGACTGAGGCACTTATCATAAATCACTCTATCAAGCACTCAATTTATCAAAGGTTACCTATTTCCACACCAATCACTGGTTCAACACATCTACATGTCTGACGTAATAGAGAAGTAGTCTTAAGGTCATATTTACTAAGTTATAATCTATGTCATTATTGTACTTGCCTTACACACATTACATTATTTACACACAAGCCAACACATGAGGTAAAAATACATGAGTTTGATGCCCTCTTCTAGAGTATTGACAATGTAGGAAATGCCCTTTGAAAATAGGGTCATTTAGGGTAATATAAACACCATATGCTCATTAACTCATTTTTTCCCAAAGTCACATTGAAGATGAAAATATAGGGTTTTACCATTTCACCTAGAATGATAGTCCATGATCTAGATCTAAATGCACCAGATCAAAGTCAAATTTTAATATAAAATCATCCATGTGGTTTCATCCTATTTTAACTAGTATTTTGTATTAGATACTAGTGTCATAATAATATAGTAGTGTTGGTGTAACTATCCCAGGCTGACATAACTATCTAGAGAACCAAGGGCACTAGATCCATAATTCAACTATTATTCCAAAAATGTCTCCCAGATTTCTTTCTAATTATTCCATATATAATATTGTTTTATCATTAGAACTATCTAAGTACTCTCTTTTTATGTCATTTATATATCTATCATAGTTTTACTTTCTATTAATAGATTATCTCAATTTAATATTTTCAATATATGGTACATCTGAATTTAGCACATTAATTTTCCTACTCTACGTTTTATATTCAACCTTTTCCCTTATCATTTATATATCCTTAATGATATATAACCAACTAGGATCCACATCTAAATTATGGTTAAACATTTGGTGAAACTGACCTTTAAAGATCAAACCCTAGGTTAACTCAAGTTTTGTTTTCATGTTGCTAATTCCTGATTAATAACTATTGCAATCATGATTTCCATGTACACATATATAAATTATTTAATGGTATAATAACTATGGTTTACTACATTACTTTTCATGTAAAAACTATTAAACAAATATTTCCAAATAATGAGAGAGTGTTAAAACAGAGATAACATTTCACATCTCTTCAAAATTCCTCTAACAATTCTATAGAGTTTGTATCCAGATGCCAACATGTATCCTTTAAACCATTTTATCTTCCCAATATTTATGTGAGGGATAGTTACCATACCACACCGATTATTCATCCATGACTTATATTGGATTGTGTGGTCCATGTTGTTACTACTTGAAGAAGTAAGGTTGCTCAACCTACACTACTCTATGTTAATATATAGAAGATGCCTCCTAAGCCTAAATTTATGATAAAATCTAATGTATATAACTTTGTTGACAAATTTATAAATACACATTCTAAAATTCAATACTTGAGCTTCTAAAACAATCTAATGTTTAGAAGCACATCCTATATGAGACATCTCATGAAACTCAAGTTCCAAATGATATTGAAATTAATTATTTTATAAATATCATGAGAGATCTCAAGAGTAATGTCAAACTTATTAACTTTGATCCAACTGACTTGCCATCTAAAGATACTATTGATCATGAATTACCTTTATTCATATAACTGACAATACAAAATAAGGGCATCAAAAGGGTGTTCATTGATAATGGATTAGGTTTAAACATTTTTAGTATAATTTTTTTAACCACCATGGGCATTAGCACTAATTTTATTCAAAATTTGATTATGCATATCTAAGGGTTCAAGAATTCACACAGTCCTCCAATTTATCATATTACATTGGATGTGATATTAGGATCAAAAATTATTTCAACTACTTTTCAGGTAATGTCTCAACCATTACATTACAATGTATTTTAGGGTAGACCTTGGATATATTCAATGGATGTTTTCCTATCTACACTTCACATATGTGTAAAATTAACACATGAGGGGACTTTATCAACAATGCATACCAATGATGAACCTTTCAAAATTTTCAAAGGGATACAATCTAAAATTGAAGGCATTCCTAAAATGATACCAACTAATAAATGCATTCCTATTAAGCACATACACACTTATGAAATATGTGATTCAAGTATAATGGATTCTCCCATTCTATATGTAAATAAGGTAACACATATTGAGGTGCACACATATGCACATAAAAAGTGAGATTCATTACTAAAGGATCCATTAAAACCACAATAACCTCCTTCATTTGAGATTATTTTATTGGTTAATACTAATTATAATTATGGGCCTATTTATTATTACTATGATAGTGATGATGAGATCACTCATAATATGCCAGATGACAAAATGTGCACACTTAAATTTGATCCACTTGAGAACCTTTTGCATAACTTGTTTGAACTGACAAGTATTAGTACATATAGGATCAATTCATTCATATAATAAATAAAATTGAATTAAAATAAGGGGAATACACCCATAGTAGATGAGCATATAAATAATTGTTACTCAATTCACCCCTCTTGGTTAAAAACATTTAGCCAACCTTATAAAGGTCAGATGTAAATATACCATGTGAATAATGTGGAGTCTTCTCCATATGCTTCACAACCTATAAAAATGAAAAATCCTTCCTATTTTTTTAATGATAACTATCTTTTAAAATGACCAAAGTATCAAGAGATGACTATTACTACTAAATGTATGGGGTATATTGTCACCATCTAAATTATAATACGAACAAGTGGAATACAAAATGTGAAATTAAATTCGTTGAATAATTGGGTGATACTATGAATGAACTCATATACTCTCCATTGATTCAAAAATCCTATAGATATATTTGGTTGCTTATATATTATGTTACAAATTACTCTCTCTCTCTCTCTCTCTCTCTCTCTCTCTCTCTCTCTCTCTCTCTCTCTCTCTCTCTCTCTCTCTCTCTCCCTTAGATATATGCAATTTAAATATTTATCTATATGTATCCTAATATAAGTTTCAAATCCTTACAATGATACATATTTTTCAAAACATGACTTGCCAATAAGCAAGGAGGGTACATCAACACATAGGTGTACTCCTAAACCTTGATCTTTCAATTTATACTAATTTAAAGTAATTTAAATAAACATTATATGCATTTATTATACATTATAACATGTTCTTGGTTTCAAGTTAGTCACCAATAAAACACTCAAATTTAACTCCAGTAAAGGATTCAAATTCAACTCAATCAAATACAAGGTATGGATACACACCCAAGTACTTAATCCTTTATTTTAAATTAAAATTTTCATTGTTATATTAAATGGAGGAAAATGTAGATGATATTTTATGATTATGTAACACCTTAGTCTTCTACACTTGACAAACTCAAACCTTGGATGTTCCTCTTAGTTCTACATATGACTTACTTTTGTAAGCCGCACATATACTCTATCTTGTGACCCTTGGCCTATTTATTAATTTTAATAGCCTTATATTGATGACATATACATCCAATATTTTCCATAATGATTAAAATGTACTTATCTTACACCTCTACAAGTTCTTATATTATGTCTACTCTCCTTCTCCCTAGACACTAATGTCTAGGATAGATAATAGTGTCGATGTTACTATCATGTCTCGATGTAAGTGTATAGTGACCCAATGTCATCTAATTCATAAATGAAATGTATTATAATGATCAGCCTAAGTGATTTCTTTATCTCTTTATAGGATTGGTATACATACAATATCAACCCTCACTCATTCCTCACCTATAAAATACCTAAGAAACAAAGACTTTTAGTAAAAATCACTCTATCTATCATTTAATTGATTAAATATTTTGTATTTCCACACTATTATTAGTTAAAACACATATAAAATTCTAAAGTAACAAAGGAGTAGTCATAAGGTCATATTTTCCAAGTTACAAGTCAGGCCATTATTGTACTTACTTTATACATATTAAATGATTCACACACAAGATAACATGTAGGGAAGAACTACTTGAATATAATCCAATATTTTGGACTATTGGATATGTAGGAAATACCATTTTATAGCGGGACCATTGTAAATATTTGAACACCATGTGCCTACTTACCCATTTTACTTCAAAGTCACATTGAATATGAAAAGCTAGGGTTTTACCATTTCACTTGGAGTGACAGTCCATGATTTAGATTTGAATGAACTAGAGTGATGGTGAAGTGAAATATAAAAGAATAAATATGGTTGTATCATATTTTAAATTATATTATCTACTAGACACTTGAATAGAAATTTGACACTAGCATCAACGTAAACATCCTAGACTAAAACAACTATCTAGAGAGACAAATGCACCAAATCCAAAATCTAATTATGTTAAAAGATATAGTTTCATCATCAGTATAGGTATGGTAAGTTAAAATTAAAATTAATTTAGTCCTTAATTTATTTGATAGTGTTATCCAAAAATTATCCACAAAATTTGTATCCCTATCAGACATAATGCTTTTAGGAAGCCCATGCAATATTACTATATCTTTAAAGAACAAGTAAATAATATTGGTGAAATAACTTTCTTAATTAAAAGATATTAATTATACCATTTTATAAAACCTATCAACCACAATAATGATAGATTCATTACCTCATTCCATATTTGGAAGCCTAAGTACAAAATCCATACTTATTGAATCTCATAACCTGTTTGGAATAGGTAGTGGCTGATATATGCCTGTATTTAGACTTTTCCTTTTAGTACATTCAAAAATTCTACATATCTCCATAAAATTATTCACATAATATTTCATACTTGGCCAATAGTAATGTATACTCCATTTAACAAGTGTCTTTGTTTGACCAAAATGTCCTGCTAAGCTACCACTATGTTTTTCCTTTAACAAAATTTCTCTCATGGAATATCTAGGCATGCATAATTGTTTGAATTTAAGTAATATTAACTATTTTATAATATATTCCATCTATATACTCATATATATTCTTAAAAAAATATCACAAACTTTAAAGGGATCCTTGAAATCAAGATCTTCCTTATACAAGTCTTTCAATGATTCAAATCATAAAACATTCACTTGAGACTCATACACAAGAAAATTAATTTTAATTAATGCATATTCTACCTTATTAGCTTGGCCAATATTATTATTGAGAATAAAATGAAATATTTTCAAAAATTTAATCCATTTCATATGTCTTTACTCAATTTAGTTTGACTATTAATGAATTACAAGGCATGGTTATCTATATAAATCATAAACTCTTTATGCAACATGTAGTGCCTCCATTTATTCAAGGATTAGACAATAACATAAAAATCATTATCAAATGATGGATATTTCTTCTGTGTTTTATTGATTTTTTCACTTAAATAGGTAATAGGCCTTCCCTATTGGCTCAAAATAACACCTTTTACAATCCCACTAGCATCACATTCTACTTAGAAAATCTTGTTAAGGTTAAGTAAATATATAACAAGTTGCTCTATGATATTTTCCTTTAAAAGATGAAAAACTTTCTCAACAGATTCTATCCACTCAAAGTTCTTTTTGTTCCCTTTGATGGCTTTAAATATTGGTGCATAAATGCCACTAGAGTTCCTAAAAAACATTATATAAAAGATAGCCAAACCATAAAAGATCCTTACCTCTAATACACTCCTTGGAATAGGTCATTCTATTATATATTTGAACTTATATTTATCCATCTTCAATCCATATTTGGAAATGGAAAATCCAAAATAAACTAACTCTATCTACATGAAGGTCACTTCTTGACATTGATTAGCAATTTCTCTTAAAAATTATTTAAAACCATTATAAGACACTTAATGTGCTCATCTTTTGACTTAATATATATGAGGATATCATCTAAGTAAATAATTACAAATTTACCTATAAAATATTTTATCACCTCATTCATGAGCCTCATAAAAGAAATATTAGTTCTAGTCAACCTAAATGGAATCACAAACCATTCCTACAATCCATCGTTAGTATAGAAGGTTGTCTTCCACTCATCTCTGACTCTGATTCTGATCTAAAGGTAACCACTCTTAAATTATATCTTTGAAAAATACCTTTCCCCACTCAAACATTCCATTAGATCATCAATTATTGGTAATAGAAATCTCTAATTGATTATGATCTTATTTATAGATCTAGAGTCTATGCACATTCTCAATCCTCCATATTTATTAGGGCTTAGTACTACTAATACAACACATGGACTTACACTCTTCATAATTAGATGTTTGTCTAACAAATCTTGCACTTGTCTTTTTATATCCTCATTATCCTTTGGTGTCATTCTATAAAATTCCTTGTTTAGTAGACTGACTCATGGAATGAAGTATATATGGTGGATTATGTTTCTCATAGGTGAAAATTCATTAGGTAACTCATCTGCTACTATATCCACAAATTAATGTATCAAATTCTAAATCTATAAGGTTAGATTGGTTAGTTTAGTGGTTGTGATAACTATCTTAGGCTTGGAAAATAGTGTATAACCTACTTCTTCTTTGATAAGATGTAAAAAGTCTTTTCCATTTACTGGTAATACTTTGATATTTTTTTATAATTATTTATTATCATATCTCAAGGGTATTATTGTATTGTTCTTACCATATTTATTGAACTCATAGGTATTCCTTCTTCCATCATGTATGCCTCTCCTATCAAATTGAAAAAGGTTTGACCAATAAGGCATGGTAGACATACATGGGCATGATGTCACATAGAACTTCATATTTATAACTATGTATTTTAAATTCAAACTTGTACTTTTAATGACAAATATTTTCTATCTATTTGAATCCATGAGACCATATAGGGTTTAGAATGTATTAATCTCTTCAAGCCTATATTTTAAACCATCATAGAAGAAACTAAATTGTCTATACTATGACTATCAATGATAACTTTGTAACACTTAACTTTGGTTTTACATGTGGTTTAGAATAATGTCTTCTTTTGTGTTGGTTCCTTCACCTCTTTGTTTGGATTGAGCAATAGATTTTTCATCAGTAAAGAGTCCCCTACTTCAGGTTCATCCAAATGTTATGGTGATCGCACACTATCCTCTTCATCTTGAGCAATTTCATTATTACCTTCATCCCTAACATGAATTATATTTGGATTCTCTGGGAACTCATATTATATATGTCCTTCATATTTATTACACTTGAAACACTTTCCCTAAAATCCTCTTCCTCTACCTCATGTGTATGGTCTTCTACCTCTAAATGAGTAACCTCCTATTATAGTTTATCTTTGACCTTGAGAGTTGATTAATTCCTTATTATGGACCTATAATTAACTTTTACCACCATTTTTATTCTACCTCTGAAAGTTTTACCTCCTCCCCTGGAATGTTATGTTTGTTTTCTAGATAGTTTTTCCTCTACTTTGAGTGTAAAATGATATGATTACTCAACTGATCTTGGGGATAAAATAATGAATTCATATTATATATTGAACCTTATTCCATTGATATACCTTACCACCTTTTACACATATTCCTTTATATGGCATACTTTGATTATTAATCTATAATACTCCTCTATATAATTTTTCACTGTCATGTCCCTTTGCTTTAAGTTTTGAATCTTCTTGATTAGATTAGTCTAGAAATATTTTTTCATGATTTTTCCTTTCATTTTGGCTACCATTCTATCCCCACCCATGATATTTGGTTTTTATTTCTTTATACTCTCATCCTGAACTCCATCCCACCAAAGGGATGCATGACCTTTCAATCTTGTAATGGGAGACTTCACTTTATTTTCATCATATATTCCTTCATATTCAAAATAATTGTCCATTATAGCTATCCAATCCAAAATTTATTTAACATTTAGGATACCTTCATATAATATAAATTATAATTTGGGATTGGATCATATTTTTATGATTGCTTTCAAGAGTCTTTATTCCATTCCTATCTTCTTCTTCTTACTCTACCACTTATTATTTTGGTTCTTCCTCTCCTTCTCTCAGATTAGATGTCAAAACACCTATTCTTTGAGTGACTTATATTTCCTCCAAATATGCCTATATGTTTATTATCTCCTCTATAAATACATTTCTTGGTTTTCTTCTTTGACCTACTTTAGCACCACCTCTAGCTACTCCTCTAAGTGTCATTCTTGCACTTTATTACAATTTTTTTTTTTAAATTGCTCTTCATTTATATAAATTAAATATTTATATGTATGTCACTCTAAATTAAAAAAAACTTTGATCTAATACCAATATGGTATAATGGGAAATCTTAAGGTCATACTTTCAAAAAATATGTCTTGTTTGGAGTAAACTTATAGCCTTCAAGAAAGGTCTATTATCCTTCTTAATAAAATATATGCGAACCTATAATATATATATTTTAAATAATGTAATTTTATCTCTTATAATATATTATATCTTAGTTAATAATTTTTTACTCCATACTGAACATAATTCTTGAACAAAACACAAGAAATAGGGTTTAAGGCTTTATTGACAAGCATATATTCTAAAACATTGAAATAAATTTAAATATAGGCACTGTCAAAACATAAAATCACCTTTAACATATCATTTATGTCATATTTATCCTTTATACAAAGTATAACAACCTTTGACCAATTAATTTCAACGTTATTAAAGTTTTAGTGATTCAAAAACATAGCTTATGGTATATTGATTGTGTTTAGGACAAGGGATAAACTTCAATGGAAATTAAATTTTAATCAGCTATCTTTGAATTTTTATAGATTTAAATGTGCCTAATTATAATAAACATTCTTTGAAAATAAATTTTATGGCTTGAATTAACCCTTAAAGGTGGTCAAATACACTTTTCTTGACTGTATAAGCCATGTTCTATGATTTATAGACCTACAACTTCTTAAACATCATAATAAATTAGTGTATGATATAAAATGTTAAAACACACTTACATACACATGTGATATAGGTGAAATAAAATCATAACATTCAAACATATACTCCTTTCTTACTCATGAATTAAAAATGTGGATTACAATGCCTATAACTCTATTGTAGTTCTCTCAAATTCTATCTTCTTGAACATTGTTCTGCATTTATAGGTATTCTTCTCCTTTTTATTTGAATCTCTAGAGGTTATTAATCTCTTGGGTTTGATTATATTATTTTATAATTTTATTCTATGCATACTAATTGCTTTCATGTTCCCTTCTATTCCTCAACTATCTCAATACTCCCTCCAAGTGTGGATCACTAACTAGACAACTCACCTTGGATTTATTATTAGTTGAGTTTAGCATGTCCATTATGAGTCAATGCATAATAAATAAATAAATAATCTATAGAAATTAATGACCCATTATAATAAGGATCATGAATTTACAACCCATTAAGAAATAATAAAAATCACAAAAACTCTTAGAACATATTCAAATATTTAAATTTTCTATTTTTGGTAGGAAAATAAAATACACCCTAAAATGACTAATAAAAGAAAAATAAAGCATTAAAAATGATTATTATTGACAAAAATTGAGTCTCTAAACCTAAAAATAACTAAAACATATAAAATTTAACTTACTATGTACATGCACCTACATCTGTGACAAAATTTAATATGTCATGTTGATCAACGAGAGCTAGAAAACAAATTATTTTATTTAGCTATTTTATTCACTAAATGTTTTACTCCTAAATTCATGTAAAATATGTCACATGATGATATTTAAATAGCCATGTAAGCATTTAAATGCAACACACATCTAGAGATGTAAAAAACATTTATAGGGGCACCTTCATATATTATAGCAACATGAGGTGCACCATTTTTACTTCCTCTTTTATACATTTCAATAGGTTATTATTGTAAACACTAACTTGTGTTTGTTGTTCTCATATGACTGATAAGAAACTTTTGCATAAATTTAGAGATATTGGGGACTTATAAAGGAACCACTACTGAGCTACCAACCAAAACCAAGCTTATTAGTTTTAAGTCTCATATTAATTGATTTTATAAGGACACTATTTTTTTAATCACTTATCCTCATGCACATGTCATTTTTTAGGTCAAAAATAGTAGGTTATTTGTCATAGGAGTGGTTAATGTTTTGAAAGAGATTAGGAAGTGCGAAATATTAATTTTATCCTTCCTTTTATTTATGTTGAAATGTATACATGAATGCACATTAAAGTGGCACATTATTTAAACACTTAATTTTTATATGGGATGGTTATTAGTTATAGAGTTCTATTGTTCCATGATACTAATGTGTTTTCAATTATCAATTAATGTTAAACTCTTATTTTCATGTTTTCTTATGTTTCTAGTAATCCCTTATTACTATTTCTATTTTTTACTATTTTTATCCTCTCTCTCTCTTTTCCATTCCCTATTTTATGTTGTTTTTGATCTTTTTTTAGAACAATATAATTTAGGGTACTAGGGGGAGCCACTGTATCCCTTTTTGTGGGTTCTGTGTGACTTATGTTCCTTATTTTTAAACCTTTACTACCCATTATGAATAAGCATGTACACAAATACAGTCCTAATTTAACTTGATAAGTCTATAAACAAATTAGCACA